>VMOF01000013.1:47186826-47251144 GCA_011764245.1 Trialeurodes vaporariorum | reverse complement strand
AGTTATTTGTGAAATGTTCAGGGTAAATAATCCTCAAAAGCACAATTTTGTTACACCATTCAATTATTATTGCTCCTTTAGGAATCATGATTGCATCTTGTCGCATTTATGTTTCATGTTTAAAACAACGGACTTTGGCTCTTGGGTTAGAGCATACAAAAAAAAAAAAAAAACAAAACAAAAAACGACAACAAAATAAACTAAAAGACAGAAAGAAAGGAACCCAGAAAACGGGTAGGAGAGAAGCGGTTTCAAAAGGCGGATGATTTAACAACTGGACATTTGATTTTTAAAATGGTCAGAGCGAGCGTTAAATTGAATATCGCGGGTACGTGAATTGTGAGCTCTGCCTGTGGCGCGCCCGCGCGGCACGGCCATCAACTCAAAAACGAGCCGAGACCGGAAACAACGCTACTCTGGATCTGCCCTCTGCTTTCCTCCATAATCTTTGGTCGTGTTTGTTTTGAAAGGTTAGGTGAAGTCATAACAAATAAAGTGTCGATAAAGAAAGGACACCGCGCTTTGCTTATGGGAACTGGCTCCCAGTCAAATTTATTTAAATTGAAATATGTGTCGTAAAAGTGTCTCCTGAGAAAAAGCTCTCACGGGCGGAAAAAAAAATAATGACAGGATTTCGAGATATTCGCGTCTAAAGTTGGGGACTATTTGCCCTCCGCCTCGTATTCTCGTACGTAGCAGGCCGATTAACTACTACGCCAACTGGAAACCTTCTCGGTCGAATCGCCCGACTCAGCGCGCATTGATATTTGCAGTCCCTCCCAACTACTTATTTGTTTACCGCACACCCACTGCTCTGCCTTGACCACCCCCTCAACTGATTACTTACCTACATCAACATTTTCTTTTTCTCTGCGAACTATGTGCTCTCTTCCTCTCTCTCCCTCTCTCTCCCTCATTGTAAATGTAGTTCCGATTAATAATAGTTCATTGTTGTTTCTCTCGCAATATTTGACACCTAGTTTTTGCGTCCTTTTTTTTTTGTTTATTTGTTTATTTCTCTTTTATTATTCATGGATTTATTTATTTTGATTGAGGGGGAAGGGGGCGTTAGCACACGACGTAGTGGTTCATGAGCATTTTGAGCATGAGCATTATCGTTCTACTTCCAAATCTATGTTTGTTTCGATATCTCCTCTATTTAAACCTACAAGAGAGAGTCGATCTTCAGACTGTTCATTTGGGCTTCCGAATAATCGATACATTTCCTTAGGTTCAAATGGGATGGAAAATTCAGTTGATTGTTCACGATCCGCCGCTGTCACTGTCGCCATCGGATCGATTCTTTTTGGTAGATTTTTATGGAGGAGCCATCGATACACCAAGATACACGATTGTCCGCGTTCGTGTGGCACACTTTTTTTTTTCTCTCTCCGACCCCCCTTTCCTATTAAACTTCAGCACGGCTCTATACACTTGTCAAAAATCACGTTTCTTTGGTTTGATTTTTTTAGGGGGGGAGGGGTTTGTTTTTGTTTATTTCTTTTCATTTTTTCTTTTTTGACGACTCTTTAGAAAACTTGTATCACATCGCTTGAAACATCGCTTTGGAAGTAGAACGATAGTATAATGGTCATGAACCACTACGTCGTGTGCTAACGACCCCTTCCCCCTCAATCAAAATAAATAAATCCATGAATAATAAAAGAGAAATAAACAAATAAACAAAAAAAAAAAGGACGCAAAAACTAGGTTTCAAATATTGCGAGAGAAACAACAATGAACTATAATTAATCGGAACTACATTTACAATGAGGGAGAGAGAGGGAGAGAGAGGAAGAGAGCACATAGTTCGCAGAGAAAAAGAAAATGTTGATGTAGGTAAGTAATCAGTTGAGGGAGTGGTCAAGGCAGAGCAGTGGGTGTGCGGTAAACAAATAAGCAGTTGGGAGGGACTGCAAATATCAATGCGCGCTGAGTCGGGCGATTCGACCGAGAAGGTTTCCAGTTGGCGTAGTAGTTAAGCGGCCTGCTACGTACGAGAATACGAGGCGGAGGGAAAATAGTCCCCAACTTTAGACGCGAATATCTCGAAATCCTGTCATTATTTTTTTTCCCGCCCGTGAGAGCTTTTTCTCAGGAGACACTTTTACGACACATATTTCAATTTAAAAAAATTTGACTGGGAGCCAGTTCCCATAAGCAAAGCGCGGTGTCCTTTGTCTGTATTTCTCTTTGAATTTACTGTGAAGTGAAAGGATATATTTTTGTGACAGCTTTTGAATTGTGCTGAAAGTGAATCTCCTTCTTATTCTAAATCGCCGAGTCGATCAACGGCCAAGTTTTTTTACTCGCGTGTGATTAATTTGTGAACTGTGAAGGAGGGTCAGTGACCTGGTAATTTAGATGCCTTTTGTTCAGGGGAAGAATAGAACTTCTCTCTGATTTGTACGCCAGCTATCACTTTCCCGGTTTCTTTACTAATTTGAATCGTCCTTCATTCGACAATGTCCTACTGTTGCACACTGTTGACAAATTGATATAAAGCGAGTCCTCAGTGGACAAGAAAAAGGTTCAATTCACTTGCACATTCCTTATCATGTTGTTATTTGTTTTTTTATCAGTAGAAAAAGCTCAATAGTATTACAGACCTGCAAGACATCAAATAATTATTTCACTTTCCGACTAGCCTAAGGATCTTTCAGGAATTTGTCAGTGTTTAGAAGTCAATGCTTCTCAAATGAAGCTTGATAGTTTAGAGTCAAAGTTCGTACCAATTCTGAAGACCTTTGATTTGACCCGAGAGTTGCATTGTGTAGTAGGCAATAGATTGTTTAAAACTCTGAAATTCAATCTTAATTTTTAGTCTGGTTGTGAATAATTCCAGTACGTTGTCAGTTCACCCGCAACGATAGTCCGCTTTGTTCTAATTACTATTTCTTGTCTCATTCAGTGCACAGAAGTCTCTGAATTTCTCTCTCATCTGAGAGTTTCTAAATGGGCTTGGGATAATCGTTCGAGCACCTATTCATTATCAGGGGCCTCAAGAGGATTCTAAGGGCATGCGGCAAATTTTTGGTCAGGGGATAAATTCACATATTATCCGGGGCCCCCTGTCTTGGTCCCAGGCGGAACGGGGTCGGTGTTGCCTTTGCCCTGGAGTTTTGTGGGATCTGAGGGAGAGAAAACGAGTGCATTTTTCCAATTTTCATAACTCGGTGAGAGTAGATAAGACTCCATTTAACGCGTCTTTCAACTGACAATAATTAAATATTAGTGTGTTTCCATCATCCCTCGGTCACCTCAGTGTTGTTTTTTTTTGTGAGTCTCAGCTGCACAAGCAACTCGAGTCACTATGTTGACTGTTGAGCACCTATAGTGCTCAGAGAACTATGCCAGAGTAGTTCTGGGCATGAGATATATTTGCTGTGTGGCAAATGTATGTCTTTAGTTCAGAGCCTCTGTTTTTCAACTTGTGCAACTTCAAATGTTATTATCCGTCTGGATCAATCAGGAATTGGTAAGTACCCACACTTAACTATTTTTTTTATTTATTTGACTGGGTATAAGGGGATGTTTTTTTTTTGGATAGATCATATATCTATGCTCAAGAATTTTTTGAAAGTCAGAGATATTTGCCACAGAGCGTGGATCTACGCTTCCTTACTGATGCTTTCAAGACAAGAGAAAGCTCAATTAGAGTTTTGGACTTTCACAGCCCTGTTCCTCCTTTTCAATAGATACATTTAGGGCTCTATTGACTGTGTATCCTATATTAATCTGAAGATTTCTAAAGTGGTGCGTAGATCTACGCACCACTATTTTTCAGTTCACTGAGAAAAAGTGGTGCGTAGATCTACGCTCTCTTTTTTTGGGATGTCATCATATTTTGAAAAACAAAGGGAGCGTAGATCTACGCTCTGTAGAGCTGTGCACCATATTTGTGAGATTTTATCTCAAGAGTAAAATTTTAGGTGCGTAGATCTACGCTCTGTAGAGCTGCGCACATCTTTTAAGAGGAGCCTTGATCGTAGATCTACGAGCTGTAGAGCTGTGCACCATTATTTAGAGACAAATTTTAGGAGTGAAATGCAAGGGTGCGTAGATCTACGCTCTGTAGAGCCATGCACCATTTTTATATATATTTTGAGCGTAGATCTACGATCTGTAGAGCTGTGCAACGTACTCCCCCAATGACACCCAACTTTACCGTATATTGAGGTAACGTTTTGCGATTCTGTGAGGATTGTGCGTGTATCCGTGTATGCACACTGTACACACGCCCAGTCACCATATGTATCAGCTCTAATGATTTGAATTGCGCGCTACTCAACACTTTTCATACAGCGCGCCAACGTCGTTCCATCGATCTTCCACCAAGCATCTCTTATCTAAGATGATGCAATGACTGGGAGATGTGCATTGTGATCGAAGGAGCATCTCGTGACTCATGACTTTTCCCTCTCCGCACCGCCGAAATTGTGTGGTGGGGCCGTCTGATCGCGGGCTCCCGCGACTATATAAGGGCAAATCGCAGCCGAAAAATTATCTTATTTGTTCTGTGTCTCTCTCTGTTTCAACATGTAAGTTCAGTTGAGCCGTGTGCTCTGCTTTTAGTTCGTAAGTTAGGTTAGGTTCTCGGGCGCGATGTGTGCGTTTATCCGCATTGTAACCCACTGGCGTCGTGTGTGTGAAAGCCACGTCGGTCCAGGATCCCTTTGAGTTTGTGAACTGTTTCACTTATATCATCGTCACGCGAGTTTATAAAGTTAGATTGTGTAATATGATCAAGTAAGTACTAGTCTATGTCACCAGCGCAACGTTAAAGCAGCAAAGTCTTAAATGCTAGGCGCTACGTTGGAGCATCGTGTAATTGTTTGGCGCAAGTTTCAAAGCTGTCCACCTTTAAATTCTGGCGCTGTTGCCATTCAAATATAATTAATCCTTCGACATATGGCGGCAAAGTCTTAAATGCTAAGCGCCGTGTTGCCGCATCTTCTTTATATTAGCGCGACATAGCTGTCCGGTATCTGGCGCTGTTGCCGTTCAAATATAATTAATCTGCGCGACACAAGGCGGCAAAGTCTTAAATGCTAAGCGCCGTGTTGCCGCATCTTACTTATATTAGCGCGACATAGCTGTCCGGTGTTTAAATGTTGGCGCTCTTGCCGATCATCACTCACCTGCGCAACCATGGCTGCAAAGTCTTAAATGCTAAGCGCCGTGTTGCCGCACCGTGCTTATACATGACGAGTAAAGCCGTCCACTTTAATTACTGGCGCTGTTGCCGTTTCTGGATATTACAACTGCGCGACAAATGGCTGCAAAGTCTTAAATGCTAAGCGCCACGTTGCCGCACTTCGTTAATACCAGCGCGACTAAGCCGTCCGGAATTAAATGCTGGCGCTCATGCTGGTTACGTATTACTCACCTGCGCAACCAAGGCGGCAAAGTCTTAAATGCTAAGCGCCGTGTTGCCGCACCGTGTTGATACTAACGCGATAATCAAAAGCAGACAGATTTTAATAGCAGGCGCTCCTGGCCGCTTCAGTATTATTCACCTGCGCAACCATGGCAGCAAAGTCTTAAATGCTAAGCGCCGTGTTGCAGCTCCGTGGTAATACCATAGCGCTAGTTTGGCAGTCCTCTCTTAATTACTGGCGCTATTATCGTCCAAACACTTATCACCTGCGCGACGTTCCATAGCTACACAGCCTTAAATGCAAGACGCTGTGTTGCCGCATCTTATCGGTAATTCCTCCAATCGACATAGCTACCACAGTTACTTGCTGCCGCTGTTGCTGATCAAGTACTGTTCACCTGCGCGATAATCTATGGCTGCAAAGTCTTAAATGCTAAGCGCCGAGTTGCCGCAAAGTGTTGTAGTATTTTGGCGCGACATTCATAGCTACCACATTTAACTGCTGCCGCTGATTGGCGAGTAAGTATTGATAAGCTGCGCGACATAAATAGCAGTCCGACTTTAATTAGTTGGCGCTGTTGCAGCTCAGTGACAAAATTCATAAAGCGCGACTCTTACAGCAGACCGGGTTTACCACCCTGGCGCTAGTTGCAGCTCAGTCCCAACACCGACTCTATGTATTACTTGGTATTTTAGTTAGACAAACTGCAGCGAAAGGCGTATGACATACGTCAGCAGAGGTTGCCCTCGAAGGACAAATGAGTGGATTTGTGAGCAATTGAGTCGCAGCGCTCCATTTGTGAAATTAGGTAGATAGCCATGTGAGCGTTATAGTCGCAGTATCTCCTAAGATTATAGGCCATGTTATGATGAGTCATATAGCGCAATATGACGCATCGTAGCATGATGAACTTTAAGCATCAAACTTACATTCAAAATTTAAAGTATGAAAATGAATTTATTCGCCCCCTAATAATTTATATCGCCCCCCAATTAGACTTCAGATTGTTACACAATATTTTGAGGGTTAATATTTGTGTAACGCCATATTTGTAAAATGTTACTCCATGAAAGAAATATTAAAAATATCTAAATTTGCACTGTTTCAGTCGGAGTTCAAGTGTTTTCTCAATTCCTCCCATCTTCTACCTACATTCAGCGAACTTCTACATATCGAACTCTCGACATCTTAAACCTCAATTATTATTATTTCAATTATCATTATAACTGGGAGGGATGTAACCTAGGAAACCATTAATAGATAGAGGTCCTACAAACGTAACCCTCACATTAGTGAGGGCCTCCTACAACCCTAACCCTTACATTTAGTGAGGGCCTCTACAACCATAACCCTTACAATTCAAGACACATTTTACGGGATTTTAACGTTTGAAACCCCTCTCTCCCACGGAAAAAATGCTAAACTTGACCACACATCGGGTTGAATGAACTACATATATAAACAACGTAAATTCAACCCAATATCTGGTAAAGTTTACCATTTTTTTGGCAGGTGCAGAAATCAGTCATAATGATGGTTAATCTTACCAACTATTTTTTTCTGTGGGCCCCTCCTTGAATAAAACACAAAGCCTCCTCTTCCTCTTTGACAGGTACGTTTAGAACCATTTTCAAAATTGACACTCAACTTTGTTTTTTTTTTCTTTTTTTGGTTCATTTTTCCAGTTTAATTTTTCTCTTCTTCGTTTTCATTTTCATAATTTTGATTTATTAAATATACGCAACAAGCAACAGAAAAATTAATCCGATGACGTTTTTTGAGATCGCAATTGTTAAGGCGCATCCACGTTCCCCGACAACATTTCAAATCACAGGCTCGTTGTTATGTTCACGCCGTTGCCAAGTATCACGATCAAAAGTTTCTCCCTGGATTTGTACTGTTGCATTTAAATCAAGGGATATGGAGGATATTTTGAATATGACCCTATATTGAAACACGCTGGCTGGAAGTTGTATACGACTCGGTTGTTATGTGCGTACAGACAGAAAATGAAATTATGTCAGTCAACTCCTTAGATTTTGGCTCAGGTAGCTAAACCACCTGTAATGCTTGAATTCATTTTTTTTAACTCTTTCTGGACCAAACCCGACAGTGGCGTAGCGTGCAATTTGGTAACGTTGCAAGTTTTCATTTAACCCCATGTAAAAGGTCGAACGCGAAGGTGTTCACCGAACACCCAACATTTCGACCTTTTTCATGGGTTTAAATGGACAAATAGCAACGTTGCCAAATTGCACGCACGCAAATTGCAACCCGAGTATACTCGTTTTTCTCCTCTAGTCTACTTCGCAATGTTTCAGTCTTCATTCTGGATAAACACGACTATCGAACAAAACATGCACAATATAAGATGTCTTTGGGCGCCTCCAATTTGTCGTATAGGCAATTTCAACTCCCTCAAGTACGAACAGTTAACTACCTTCCCTTCATGAACGAAAGAGTGACATTATTTTGAAATAACCTGGACCTTAGAGGGTTAAGTACAGCAGGTTGCCTACCTTCATCATAATTTAATTCGTCGACTGTTCCTATTTCCTATGAGAAAGGAAGAGACGTGAAAAGTTTACCCTGATGTCATATCACTCGGCCGAACCAAGGTAGTGATGATGTGAATGCCTTACTGGCAAATTTCCCTCGGGCTTGGCTTGTTCACCTCATTTTTTTTAACCTTAAAAATTAAAAAAAAAAAAAAAAAAAAGTTGTGAAAGATTAATTTAAAATTGGTTTTAAACAAAAGTGCAAATGATTTAGAGTGGCTATCTCGAAACAGAAATTGTTGTAACTGCCTCTTTTGGAAGAATTTACAAGATAAATAAACTGATCCATGACAGAAACAAGCAAAATTTTCTCAGTTGAATAGTTGTATTAGAATTCTGTGTCCAGTTGGCCACTCTGAAACACTTGCACTTTAATTTAAAATCAATTTTCACTAGAGTAATTACAATTTTCGAGTTAACCCTTTCTGTCATGAATTATGAAAGAAGTGTCACTGTAGTCTGAAACCTATACCATTAAATTGAACGGACTTTTCTCTTATGATTTCATGAGTGAGTCAATTTTTCCGAGTTTCCATAAGGCTCCGTGTAAAATGTCGTCCCTTATAATGGACACTGTGGCGGAAAGGGTTAAAGTTTGAAAAAAATAAGGCAAAAAACCAGAATCTGATCGCCCATCAGTTCTGCGGGAGATGGCAGGGTTGCACACCTCTTCCTCTCCCCACCGCCCCCGAAACCTTAATGCTGCTTTTTTTACGGAAAATAGCCTCAAGTTGCTTCTTCTGACACTTCAAATTTCTAATTTTACAGGCGTGCCCCCCCCCCCCCACGAGAAAGATTTTCTGGATCCGCCACTGTTGCCAATGCTGCCTCACTTTGAAATAGGACTGACACTATGTATTAGTAGCCCCTCTATTGGTAATTTGGTAAAGCCCGCTGTGTTTACCTTACAGCGGCCTAGCGTATACGCATGGAATTCAGATTTCAAATCATAAGATTGGCAATGTTGATCGAAACATCAACGCACCCTCGACAAAAATTCCTACAACCGCTTAAATTCAATGATGTCATAGGTTGAGGGAAAATAAACATAATGATGCAAAAAACCGCAAATGAACTTTTGAAAAAGCAGGACGTAACAATAAAACTATGATTAATGGAGCATCAAATAGGTTATAATTTATTTTTTTTTTTTTTTTTTTTTTTTTTTTTTTTTTTAATGAGGGGGAATTCAAGTCAGGCCTGTTGCATTATCAAACAAACAACAAAGTATATAAGAGAGAGAAAGGGAAAACATCAGATGGGACGGGCTTTTGCGGATCCAGGAATTTACATTCTCTCTCAGAATCAGGGCCATTCTCGTGATGCACGCTTCCTTTTCTATCCTTTTCTAACACATGTTTCTTAAGCGAGATAAGAGAGAGAAGGACAATTTCTGCTCGTGGGGATTGGAACCAGATGGGGCGGGATTATATAATCCAAGGAAGCAATAGTGTTGCAAATACATACCTCCAGATGCACGGTTGTGAGTCTAACGTTCATCTTTTTTTGCAGGCAGCGCCGTATAACGACAGCCCGTGTGTACACTTTCCACTCGCATGATGATCTGTGGCAAGGCGTTCATAGTTATTTGTGGTGTTCTCATCCTCGAACATGCAATCAAAGTTCATTCAATGCGGGATGGGGGGTCGGGAGCTGGATCATCAGAAACGAAAACTCCTTACAGATCTACGGTAAGCAGCAAGTGTCGTTTTTGTTTGTTTTGTTTTTTTTTTTTTTTTTTTTTTTTTTTTTTTTTTTTTTTTTTCTCAAGAATGAGGAAAAGCAACCAGGGACAGCAATAGAGAGGCGGATAAATGTCATAATTTATGTATTTATTTATTTTCCAATTGATACATATAATGCCTCAAGGGCTAAAGTACAAGTCAAAGAACATGTATTTTGCGAGAACAAAAAAGAAAGAAATTGCAATAAAGGTGTAATGCGGCTGTTGCACACTTTTGCTACAAGTGATTCAATAGTCGATTATGGTGTAACAACCTCCAAAAATAACGATGGCAGCACTAAAAACTTCCGATATCCTCTCCTAAACTTGAGAAACGCTTTTATTCGCGCGGGCGTAATCTAACAATACTGTAACTCTATCAAGAAGTGACCAATAAGAGACGGCTTTCATTTGACACCGGTGTCACTAGGTGTTGAGGTACCATTCATCGGATGTGGATCATCACTCTGATGACTAATTACTCTGTGAATAATCCTTGTCAGCATAGAGAGAGTGACGCAATTATTAAGATAGGAATCTCCCATTATTACTACCCTAAGCCACCATTACGCTCGCGCAAATAAAAGCGTTTGTTATGAGTTCAGGAGTGGATTTCGGAAGTTTTTAGTGCTGCCGTCGTTAATTTTTGCGGTTTTTACACCAGTATCGACTATTAAATCGCTTATAGCAAAAGTATGCAACAGTCCCATAAAAATTAAAAATAAAATGAGATCTAAACAAGCAGGGAAAATTCCAACACGCAGGTGTTGGAAAAGCGTGCCACTAAAGTCTGAACAGCTTTAATGCTTTTGCTAGCAATGATAATAATTAGACAGCATTCAACATGGAGCTGATCTCGAGAAAATTGAGTCCAAAGTTGCAGAGCTAGCATTTAAACAAAAAACTAGGAATTACTTACGTTTTGATTTCATTCAACTACCGTGTTGTGTTTTTGCATTTCAACACCGGAAAAGTGGAATTTACTACGTAGGAAGGTACTTAATTTTTAGCGTTTAAAGTGACTTGGTTTCTTTCTTCTTGTTTTTGGCATAATCACGAAAAACGAAACTCTAAGAGAAACCAAACGGCAGAGTTGGTTTACACTGTTGATTATTTTAAAATCCGTTAATCCGGACTTAAGTCCGTTCCCAATTCTATTAAAGGAACCAAGTCGGAGCTGATTCCTCACGTGACTCGGATTAAGGTTTAACCTAATCAGAAAAAGGAACCAAGTTCTCATTTTATTTCATCATATGGACAATGACATCAATGAGGCTCACCAGCTCACTTTTACCTGGAATTTTGACGGGAAATAGTTGTTATTATAGAAGAAGCACTTGCTGCTTCGAGATTCAGTATTGCTAGCTCTATCAATCAATAACTCAATTTTATCAAAAAATGTCACTCGGTTCTTTTGTGACAAGTGCTGTCCAATTGAGCTT
The DNA here is from genome assembly GCA_011764245.1 of Trialeurodes vaporariorum. Lineage (NCBI taxonomy): Eukaryota > Metazoa > Arthropoda > Insecta > Hemiptera > Aleyrodidae > Trialeurodes > Trialeurodes vaporariorum. The sequence continues at coordinate 47,240,040 of VMOF01000013.1, read as the reverse complement.
GTTTGATGAGAAACTATGAAAAAAATAAATTTAGATCAGATGTATCTATAAGGAGATGAGTCAAAGGCGTTGTTTTTTTGTGTTTGTTTTTGTTTTTTGTTTTCAAAACTTTGGAGGGCTCTAGCTCAGAAGAGAAACATTTGCAGCACATACTCATGTAGGAAAATAAAGTCTTCTATATATGCATGTTGACCCCAAAAATACACTCCATAAGTTTGGCACTTAAGTTTTGCATCACCCTATATTCTTGATATTTGGCCCCCCCCCCGCCCCCTTCACAAAAGACAACATCTTGACCATGCACATTTTTAAAATCACAGTTTGACTATAAAGATATCCCCCCCCCCTTACGAAAAAGGGGAAAATGGGTCACCTATCTCTGATGTTCGTCGTGCGCGTGCACAGATTGTTCGGCTTTACGACTGTCATTTTGGCTTTCTTTATAATGCGTTTTTTGGGTTTATTAGTGGATTTTATGACTGTTTGATGCCGCCAATGCAATTTTCAGACAATTTTACATCAGAATCAAAACTCTATAGCACTGTAGCAAAAGTTTGCAACAAACCCATTGAAAGCTGAAAAGAGAAAATTATTTGATAAGGCTCGATCGTTTTTACCCACATAAACTATAGACAATAGATATTTCTAAATCCCTCCTCCTTTTAAACGGCTTGTTCAGGGATCAAAAATGAGGTTGCGTTCTTTTGAAGTCAAAAAGTGTCATATTCGGAAAAGCCGTGATTCTAAATAATAAACAGTTTTTTTTTATCTTTTTTTCCGTTTTAGGTGCTGTCAGCACTTATTGCGATTGTCACGATGTAGATACGTAATATGCATAAATAGAACACTTGCGAATTCATGAAAAAATAATCCTTTAATATGCAGAACTAACCATTTCAAGTGCCCTTTACACATCAAGCATTCTAGGGGTATAGATTAGTAGGTGTAGAGGTTTAAGACGTTTGTGGATTTTAATTCCCCCTATCCCCATTTATTTTGTTGAAAAGTATCGAAAGTTTACAGTTAAAACTATGCCATTATTCACTATAACGCATTGTCATATTATTATTTTTTTCTGTTGCCGTCGGTCGATATCATTTTTCGTGTTGGAAAAGCAAAGTTCCATATGGACCTATAGTTTCCAAAATTTGAAGAAGCTTCCAGTGAAAAATACTGTACACGCAACGAACTTTTTAGGATAGGTAAATAAGTTATTCCAGAGTCAATTCCATAGCCGCAGCGAGGAAGCTGTCCGGGGGTGGAAGACACGTGACAGCCCCTCTCACTTTTTAGAGCAATTAATGCGAATTTTACCCCTCTGGCTCCCTGTGTTCTGGATTTTTAAACACCTATTTTTCAACAAAACGCCCAAAATGTCCTCAAAATCCCTTGATTCCATAGACGCTCATTGAGGGGCTTTCAATTTGCCGATCCCCCAGAATTTCAAATGTTTCCGATGAAAAGACCTGTTTAGTGGGACGTCATGAAAAAAATTGGTTCCAAACAAAGGCTCCGTCTCACTCGCTCTCGTGGGTTTTCCCATACAAAACACGGTCCAAATTTTCAAATACAAGTGCTAGTAAACAACACGTTCTTTACACCAGTTGTGTTTATCACACCATTGGGTTCCACGTCCCTTATAAAAATTTCCGATTGTTTCAAAAAATTTTCAGATTGGATATATATTCCCGCGCTTTATTTCCCATAGAAATAATCGAAATTCCATAGAGACAATCGAAATTCGTGTAGATTCAAGCGCGCTGATTATAGCAACGATAGGTCTTATGATTGAAATAAGGCGAAATACATCTATGGTTCTATTCTTACAGTTTTAACACCCACTTTTTTCTCAGTGATAAAATATGAGAACGCTACACAAACTTTCTGAAACATCGCGCATCAATGCACAATCACAGTTATATCGAAGAAAGTCCTATGTTTTGTCCTATTGTCACACTCACAGTTTCTTAAGAGCACAAAATTCTAGGATATAGGCTCATCAGCATCATCACGGCATGTGTTATACCTCGAACAGTATAGCTTCGATACGAAGAGAAGTTAGAATGATTGAGTGTCATGGCGGTGATACTCCCATAAGAGACCGTGAGTAAGACAAGGACAAACCACCATTACGCCCACCACCACCACGCCACCAAGTGGCCACCATTACGCCCTGGCAAATAAAATCATTTATTGAGTTTAAGAGTGTATTTTGGAAGTTTTTAGTGCTGTCATTGTTATTCTTCGAGGTTTTTACACCAACATCGAATGATAAATTGCTTAAAGTAAAAGTGTGCAACTTGCGAGAACAAAAAGAAAGACATTGCAATAAAGGTGTAGTTACAAATGATAACAAAATAATTAAGCCTCCAACAGCTCACTTACACTATAAAAAGCCTTATTCAGGAGAAGGCAGAGCAAGACATTTAAAAATTTAAAAACATCCCCATCCCGGAAGACAGATTTAAGTCTCCAAGGAAGGGCATTGAATAATTGCACTGATGAGAATCCTACACGGAAAAAAAACTACGGTGAAAATAACCATACGGATACCTGATTTTGGCACCTGCTAGATGTTATGGTAATGTTAACCAGAAGTATACTATGTTTTGACTAGGTACTAGGTGATGTTACCTGATTGCATATCGAATTTACTCAAAGTATCGGTAAATGTAACATACTTCTGGTCAAGTTTACCATAACATCTAGCAGGTGGCAAAATCAGGTATCCGTATGGTTATTTTCACTAATCTTTTTTTTCCGTGTATACACTGCGCATCGTTACAGATAGTCTGACCACTGCACTGGCGCAACCAGGATCTTTTCCATCTCTCTCATTTTCCATTTGAATGTAAAAGTAGGAAAAGGACCAAAAGAGGGGGTTTTATCCCCTTGTTCATCCTTGTCTAACATACGTTTCTTAATGGAGAAAAGAGAGAGATGAAGAAACTCTCGTTGCACTGGCGCAACCAGGATCTCCCCCATCTGTCCCATTTCCCGTTTGAATGCATAAGAAGGAAAAGGACAGACAAAGGGGGTTTTATCTCCTTGTCCATCCTTGTCTAACATACGTTTCTTAATGGAGAAAAGAGAGAGATGAAGAAACTCTCGTTGCGCTACTGAGTCTGACAAATGAGTTTTTTTACATCTCTGTGTTGACTATTGTAAGAATGCGCAGGTGTAAGACTCTCAGGAGTGATTATGTTGTTAAAAATAACAAACTTGATGCACTCCAAAATATACAAGGATGGAAGAGTGAGGTCCCTTTCTCAAGTCCTATTTTAAACGTGTGACAGTATGTACGATCCGAATCTATAGTTTGTATTCCACATATTTTTTTACCTTAATAATCAAAAATTGTAATTAATCTAGTGGGAATGGGTCTGTTGCAAACTTTTGCTACAGCGCTATAGAGTGTTCAATCTCACGTAAAATCGCGTGAAAAGTCCATTGGTGGCACCAGAAAGTCATAAAATGCAGTATGAAACTCACAAGAGACGTTTAATGAAATCCAAGATGGCGGTAAAATATTGAGCAACCTGTATATGCATGCACCACGAACATCCAAGGATAGCCAACCTCACAATCTCGATCGCACCCAATCACAATGTAAATAAACACATAACCTCTGAAGCTGTGAGATTGTCAACGTTGGCAATCCTTGGATGTTAAAGGTGTATGCATACAGATTGCTCGATATTTTACCGCCATCTTGGATTTCATTATACGTCTCTTGTGAGTTTATCATCGCATTTCATGACTTTCTGATGCCACCAATAGCATTTTCGGGCAATTTTACATACGATGTAACAATCTTTATCGTTGTAGCAAAAGTTTGCAACAGACCCATTGGTTTTAAACGAAAGTGCAAGTGCTTTAGAGTGGTTATTTGGATACAGAATACCAATACAACAAGCCAAGTGAGATAATTTTGCTTGTTACTATTACGTGTCTGTTTCCTCATCGTGCAAATCCTTCCAGAAGAAACAATTGTATCCATTTCTGTGTCTAGACACAGCCACTCTTAAACATTTGCACTTTTGTTTATAACCAATTTGAAATGTATTTCTCACATTTTTTTATTCTTGTTTTTTTCTCTTTAATTTAAAGGTTAAAAAATATGAGGCAAACAAACCGAGCCTGTGTGAAAAACGTCCATAAGAAATTTCCATCAGGCTGATACATGTTTATTGTTTAAGTCCTATCTCAAAGTGTGACAGCCTGGGCGACCTAAATCTGAGGGCCGATCATTTACTTCATCGTTAAACCAATCGATAAGACTGTCTATGAGTGATGCTATTGGTCGAAAATTGTAAAACTTGGCTGTTGCTATGGTAACCATCGTTAAGAGTCTCGTTTTATAAAGGCTACTCATGAGTAACCTTTAAAAAACGAACACTATAACGATGGTTACCATAGCAACAGCCAAGTTTTACAATTTTCGACCAATAGCATCACTCATAGACAGTCTTATCGATCGGTTTAACGATGAAGTAAATGATCGGCCCTCTGGTTTGTTTGTCTCATATTTTTTAACCTTAATCAAAAATTGTAATTAACCCTGGTAAAGTGTTCCATGAATTTCCATGACCTATTTATTCCGTGGTCAGTTAATATTTTCCCATAAAATTTCATGGATTTTTGTGGGCCGTTCATGAGATTCCATAAGATTTTCCATGTAATTTCATGGAAAAATAAAAATTACCCACGGAAAATATTGATCACGGAATTTTGGTCATGGAAATTCATGGAACACTTTTTATCAGGGAATCTAGTGGAAATTGTAAAAACAAAAAACGTGAACAGTTGGGAACATTGTGTTGTAAGCAAAAGCGCAAGTGTTTTAGCGTGGCTATCTGGACAAAGCATTATAAATATTGTAATTAATACAACTATCCAGGTGAGCAGGTTTTGCTTCTTTCTTATACAAGTATGTGTCAATTTCTTAATCGTGCAAGTCCTTCCAAAAGAAACAGTTTTATCGATCTCTGTGCAAGTCCAAATAGGCGCACTCTGAAACACATGCAGTCTCGTTTAAAACCAATTTCAATTGAAGTTGTCAGAACTTATACTATACTGATCTATTTCAAGCGCAGGGCTGCCGTTTTGCGTATAATCAATATTATTTTTCTATTCACCGATGATTCCACCGGTTGAGAAAAGATTACACAGTTCAGTTCAGTGTATGACTGTAATGCACGAAAATAATCTGATCTGTAATCTTCTCTTAATCGGTGGAAACTCCGTTGATTAATTAAAATATCCGCAAGTTTTATAAAGTCATCGACGACTCCACCGGTTGAGAAAATATTACAGATGCGAGTATTTTAGTTTATTACAGTCATGCACTGAACTGAACTGTGTAATCTTTTCTCAACCGGTGGAATCATCGGTGAATTGAAAAAAGCATTGATTATACGCAAAACGGCAGCCCTGATTTCAAGGGCGACTCCAGCAATATGGCAACCATGTATTCTTCCCATTTGAACGTATGAGGAAGAATCGATTTTCGAGGGAGCCATCCATGGCCCCTTGACTAATCGATTGTTTCTCAAGCATTCAAATGAGAGGAATACACAGTTGCCAGATCGCTGGATCACGCATTCAAATGAGAAGAATACACAGTTGCCAGATCGCTGGATCACGCATTAACCCTTGTGAGCCCAAGGGGGGGGGGGGTACATTTGTACCCCAGGCCAGTTTTTTTGACGCCATTTTGTCAAGACTGCTCAAAATTTTTTGGGACTTCATGACATTTTAAGTTAGGATACTTAGAACACGTCTACCAAATTTCATTAATTTTTATGAATTTTTGTCGATATTATAGAAATTTAAAGTGTTGGGGTACAAATATACCCCCTTTCGTCCTGCCAGTTTTAAGTTTGGAACCATCTATTACAGTGAATTTTACGGAAATTTTATGTAGATTAAGAATATTAAGTCAGATCATTGAAAAAAAATTGGAAATTTATCAAAAATGGAAAAATAATATGGTACCTCATTTCATTTTTTCCTTTTTTTTATTTTGACATTTTTTTTTAAAAGTAGGTGTAAATTTGGCAACATAGCAAAAATTTACTCAAATTTCACATAAATTACTCTCTTAGGGTACTAAGTACATAATCCATCCATTAAAGTTTCAAAATTATTGATACTGACTGTGCTGCATGAAAATATCCTTGGGGTACAAACCCCCCCCCCCCCCTTAGTCCTTTGTGTTATCGATATACCTTAGGCTCACAAGGGTTAAAATGAGACAAATACTCAGTTGCCAGATCGTCGGATCCGCCCATGATCTATTTTGATCGCCACTGATTAATGTCAACTTGCATTTGCAGGATCGGTACTCCGAACCACGAAGAACAATCTCGGAAGTCCTCGCCAACGATAAATGTAACGAAAAGAAGACGCTCCTTCAGAGCTTTGGGTGCAGTCACCATGCAGGGCTCGTGGCTTGCAAGCAGGCGTTGTTGGCGTACGTGCAGTTGCCAAACGAGGAAAGGCGTGAGTGCCCGTTCATAAGGGGAGCCGAATGCAGACAACTCAGACATCAGGGACAACGATCGAGGCACGTGGCAGTACCATCACAATGCTCCTTCCGGGTTCAGTATACTGACGAGAAAACCGCCGCCAAAGAGTACGAGTGGAAATCTCTTAGAATCTGCTACTTGAGCGGGGTGCGAGAATCTCAGGCCGGTGTCAACCGTGTTAGGACGACACAGACATAATTTTGTGAATTTTATACATTTATTTTTTTAATTTGTTTCCTATTTTCATTTTATTTTAGAATATATATTTTGGTTTCCCCGAGCAGTAAAAATCTATGTCCAAAATGTGTTTCTTTTTAAATAAATTAAATATTACCATTTGTTTTGGCATTTTGTATTCAAGTATTTTCAAAGACGTAAAATTCAGAGCTGCCGATTTGCGTGGATTTGATAGCATTTTGAAATTCACCGAAGATTCCACCGGTTGAGAAAATATTAAATAGTCCAATTCAGTTTATGACTGTAATGCACGAAAATACTCTGATCTGTAATCTTTTCTCAATCGGCGGAAACGCCTTTAATTAATTAAAATATCTGTAAGTTTTCAAAAATGTCGACGACTCTACCGGTTGAGAAAAGATAAAAGCTAGTATTTTCGTGCATTACAGTCATACACTGAACTAAACTCTGTAATTTTTTTTTCAACCGGTGGAATCTTTGCTGAATTTCAAAATGCCATTAAATCTACGCAAATCGGTAGCTCTGGTAGAATTTGTACTCGCAAAAGGGCCGCATTAATTGTTTGATTTAATAGTCTAAATTATCATTCAAAAATGCACTTGTGGGGAAAATACACATACATTGAATCGGAATATGTTTGGAATCAGAATTCTTCATACGAAAATCCATACAATGTATCACTCTACTAAAACAGTCTACAGTCTCAATCTTAAGTCGATACTATGATTCGCAATCATCCCTGGCAGGGATTATATTTTCTACTAAGGAATGATCGGTTTGTGAAAGCAGTAGAGATCCTACAAATTCTTTATGGAAATCAACGTCATCTCGGTTAAATTTAGAGAGTAGTTAAATCTCCCTACACCGCGGATGTAATCTTGCCTATTTGCCTAGTTGAAGGCGCTATAGATGAATATGAAAATACTTGGATGTGGTATATTGAACGTGTTGGATTGCCTGTAGCACAAGTTCGCCCCATTCATAATGAAAATATACGTAACCAATAAATAGCAATTCAAAGATGAAACTAAAAAAAAGGCTTAATGAGTTTAATGACTCTCCGATTGTTTATTTATATACTTTTTTTTACAATCGTGTTTTATAATACTTTAAATAAATAAATTACATTATGTAAGTACAATATTTGATTATTTACAGCAATTAAATAACTTAAATCAAAATCATATGATAAAAAAAGTATATATATGAAAAAATAAAACAATCTATCATATCGCATTCTACAGATCGTTTCAAGTATAATGTTAGGACATTTTAGGAGTCTATTTTTCAAGTCACAAGAGGAGTTGCAAGAATGCAAGGGTCTGAAATGGTGTGCTTTTTATTAAGAAAATGGAAATTTTTGATGAGCTGAGAACAAAGATGCCTTTAGTTTCTAATTAAGTCCCATTGTTCCAGAGATGAGATTTTGACCCAAAATACATTGTTTTAAACGGGAATTACGCGCAGTGACGTCACCATGCACACGATATTTTGCAACTTTACAAGTGTGTATCTCCAAGACCGGGACCTTTAAGAAAAAAACCAAGGGCAACATTACTCTTAGCTCAACAAGTACTATCATTTTCTTTACAAACAATAAAAACTTCCAGACCCTTGCAACTGTCCCATTAAAAAAGTAAGATTTTTTCCAAACTTAAAAAAAATCGTAGCTTAGAGGGGAAGCATTTTAATACCCATTTAACCCATGTTTATAGGAAGATGTCTTATTTGACTTGAAAAATTGGCTCTAGAATTTCCCGATGTCAAACCTGAAACACCCTGCAAAAAAGTTGACAGATAATCTTAACACGCCCCCCCCCCCAAAATTACTTTGAAAATTTACTTTTTATCTGGGGTCAGTTTAGCATTCTATGCTTTTAAGATTCAAGAATGATTGTAGTTGTGAATTTTTTTTCTCAGTCATTTTACACTGTCGTATCACTAATGAGGGCCTAAAAGTGACATACAAGTTTTTTTGTTTTGTTTGTTTTGTTTGTTTTGTTGGTTTTTGTTTTCTTTGCAAAGGTGAGACACAGCATGAAAAAAATGGGGCCAACAAATTTACTTACACCCCGGCTCCAGACGCTGAGTTAGCTTGAGCAGAAGCCTCAGCTAAGCTTTGACTCTTCATACTGGCAAACAGGTCTGATCTGAAACCGAGAAGAGAATCCTACGTTCTGCGGTCGGTAAGGATCCAAGAGTGATAGGTTTCGCGCAGGGCCGGACTGGGGATATTTGACCCGGGGTGCTGACACCCCAAATGGCCCGGGTACCCGAGTGGGCGGTTTAAGGGGGGCACCCCTTACTGCGGGGGGTCGGGGGGTCCTCACCGGAAATTTTTCCTACATTTCCAACGCACAAAACGGAATTTAGTGCGTTTCACAGAAGAAGTAACTGATTGTTCTACCGTTTCTTTTATGAATAATTTGTCAAATAACGCAATACAAATTGAAAGACTCGTGCAGCGGGGGGGGGGCTGGTGAAATGCTACACTTTTGACATTTATTTTAGATTTCGGTTATTTGTGCTGAAGGTGGGACTGAGCCTTCATTTGAACTAGTATTTTATTACTAACGAAACTATTTTTTGCGGTCAAGTAAAACGATGAGCTACTATGCCACTTTTTTTCCTTTTTCTCTTCTTTTCTGAGCTGCAATTTGGCCCGTGAGGCCGTTGACCCGAGGTGCAATCGCACCCCCAGCCCCTCGGTCAGTCCGGCCCTGGTTTCGCGGTATGGGCCCTGGTTAAAAAAATAACGTTGGAATGAAGTTTTATGTCGATCGGTGAGCGATCATCGGCCTAATCCTTGGGACAAAATGAAGGGATATTTTTCTGGATTAGAGGTTTTCCTGTTGTGTTTGTGACTCTGCAACGATTAGGTCCAAGTTTACGATACTGCACTCATGACGTCATTTAAATTATTCCCGCGAACAATCGTCTTTCAACCAGTCACCTGACCCACTGACTCATCGCACAGCTGATGGTTAAAATTTAATACTTGAAGTTTGGTTCTCGTTTCAATTTGTCAACGAAGTTATAAATGATAACGTCTCTTGATAAAATTTGATACTGCTGTGAAGATGTAATAAGCCACGTAAGCTCGAAATGCGTAAATAGATGCCAGAAGTGCTTTGTGGGCCATTCTGAACCTGTAATAAAAAAATATACTAGATCAGTATTTAGCACAGCAATTAAACACAGGAAAACAGTAGCGGGTGATTTACCATTATGCAAAATACGCAACTGCGTAGGGCCTCACTTCATGAAGGGAGGAAGAAAAGAAGAAAAAGCTCTAGAAACAGAGCGAAAAAGAGAGAAAAAGAGAAAGAAGGAGAGAGAGAGGAAAAGAGAGGAAAAGAGAGGAAAATAAGAATAAGAAAGGCAAAAAAATAAAATAATAACAACTTTGCTGGAGAAAAACGGATTTACAACTGGGTTTCAATGCCTCTCAATGGGTTTCAATGGGGAGGGGGCGGGGCTCCCCCCCCTTTTTTTGGTGGATGTCCTCAGACCTCCAGGCATCCTACCCTTTTTCTTGGGGGCCTCAAATTCAAAATCGCGAATGACCTCAAGAGATGTATATCCGCCCCAGGTGACTTTAAATGCGTATATATCATAGTTAATATGCAAAAAAGGAATTTTAGAAGTGGTTTTATTAAAAAATGTCCAACGAGAATCACTCGTTATAGTTGGTTTTATGAATGAAATGAATGAAATTTTATCGACAACTCTCTGCAAGTGCACGGTTTGAGCCTCAATTCTTTCAAATTTTTCATTAAGAAAAACTCCTTAACCCCCCCCCCCCCCCGCTTTTCTTGGAGGAATTTCGATGCAAGTGGTACTCAAGAAGAAAGAAGTAAGAATTTGAATCGTATAGTCGCATGGATTGGAAATCAGGCAACTATGCGTACGCGACGGTAACATTTTAGTCTATCCTAAAAAAAAAGGAAGGCGCACCCACAAAAATAGACGATTCATCAATCAAATTGCGGGATTTTCCTGTGGCGACGCGGATTCATCGACATTATGTTGTCAGCGTACGAACCCTCACAACTTTTTTCCCCTTTCAGATTCTCCAAGCGTCGACAAAATAAAAATAAAAGCAATGGAAGGTTCAGCAGTCTTCACGGCAAGCAGATTTGTATCTGAGCGCCAGCGAGATGGCTTCATTTTAATTATACGTGCAAAACGATTTTAATAAGCGCACCGCTGGTACGGCACGCTTACCATCACTTTGTACACAATAAAGGCAAAAATGCCTTTGAAATCTTGTAGTAGAGGTGCTAACGATCCATTTAGACCCAAGGTCTTGTGATTTGAATCATCCTATCAAAAGCTATGCTGTTTTAAAACAGCATAATTACTGTCTATTTCTTACGATTTCAGCAGCTGTGATGCAGCCCGCATTACAAAACTTTCCAACTTTCTTTCTTTCGTTCCCTACTTTTATCTCCTAAATTTTCAGGTCAATAACTGCATCACGGAAGGATTTTTTTCCCTTCCTTTCCTTGGATAGGGTGCCCCTTTAAAGAGACAGAACTTATGAGACGATTGTCAAGCGCTCACAAAAAAAGGAAATGATTTGGAGTTTGAGTAAAAATGGGCGGTTGTAAACTGACTCCCGCGGTCAGAAAAAGTTGTAAACTGACTCCCGTCAAATAAGGATTAAAATCGTGAAGCTGGCAACACCGCGTGGATGTAAACCGACTCCCACTGTATAACCACAGCCAGGGACTCCGCCTGACGATTCAACTGTAGTCGACGATTCAACTGTAGTCGCTGCGCGTATTAGAGTAAGGCATGTAAACTGACTCCCGTTGTATAGCCACTCCCGGTGGCTCTGCGTCGGCGATCTACTGCAGTCGCTGCGTATGCAGATTGGAGTATGCTAGTAGATAGTGTATGGCCTCACCATGCATCTTATCATGTACTTTTTCGGACCAACATTTGTTGGCCCCAGAGAGGAATAATAATGCTGTAACTTGGAGTAAATTACAAGAAAAAGTGTTTTAATGTATGTCCCTTAATGCTAATGCGAGATAGGTTCTTTCTTGTTTCGTGTTTGTATTACCGTGACATTTTTGCGCGTTTCGATGTCAAAAAACCTTTTCTTCCAATTTTGCAAGTTTTTTCCCGGACCAAGTAGTCGTACCGCATATTAGAGTTCCCTTCCTAGAAAAGGAGGTGTATAATTAAGCGGCGCACTCCGAAGAATCAGAAATTGCATCTCTGCAAATTGAAGGTGAAAACTGAAGTAATAGCTTGGAAGTGACGCTAATTGCGTGTATTGAATATCTCGCATTAGCATTGAGGGACATACATTAAAACAATTTTTCTTGTAATTTACTCCAAGTTACAGCATTATTATTCCTCTCTGGGGCCAACAAATGTTGGTCCGAAAAAGTACATGATAAGATGCATGGTGAGGCCATACACTATCTACTAGCATACTCCAATCTGCATACGCAGCGACTGCAGATAGAAAATGTCTGTTGAACTAACCTGAACATCCTTTTCCGAGCGGCTTGCAATGTACTGAAATCATCTTTAATAACATAGAATCGGAGACCCCTCATGTACCAGTAAAAGAAGTCGATCCAGTTCAGTTGTTTTATATCAAACTGGAAAAGTTGCCTTTCCATTGGAGTAAGTTTTTCGTACAATTCAGTCACATTGTCGCTAGCATAGTCCCACTCTCTCTCACAGTATGGAAAAAAGGACGCGACAAACATCGTAATTTTCCGATAACTTTTCAAAAGCCTGTAAAGTATTTAATTTCAAATTATTATACATGCATATTAGGATCGTAAGCTGAATCCATATCAAGACAGCTTCCTCGCGCTTTTCAATGGGGCAGTTGCAAGGGTCTCAAATGTTGAGTTTTTTATGAAGGAAATGAAAGTATTAGATGAGCGTTGAACGAAAAATGCTTTTGTTTCTCCTCAATCCCATTGTTCCGAGACGAGATTTTGGCCCGAAATACACTGATTTAAATGGGAATTCCGCGTAGTGACGTCACTACACAACACGATTTTTATACAACTTTTCACGTTCTGTAATCTCCGAAACCGGACACTTATGAAAAAAGCCAAAGCACCATTGTTCCTCAGCTCATCAAGTACTATCATTTTATTTATAAAAAACACAACATTTTAGACCCTTGCAACTGCCCCATTCTTCTTTGATTCAATATCATCGACACAGTCTGGTCATAAGTTCTGCCAGTCAATGCAAGATACCGTCTTTTTTGCGTTTTATGCAATATGCCGTCCTATATAAGTTAAAAACTCCTAATGTCCTTAAAGCACATCAAAATATCTACAAAATGGTGTCAATAAAATTTCAAAATTCTGTAATTTTAAAATTACTTAGGGGAACCAATTCTTATGACATTCGGTTCATAATGGTGGTCGCTAATCCAAAAAAGCATGCATTTTTTAAAACTTTAGGGGCTCAAAAAGGGGGCATTTTCAGACCTATGTACGACGTACGTATATAGGGAAAAAGTCTTATTTTAGCCTCGAATATAGGCTCAAGGAGTTTAGTGCATGAGTTTTGTTACAGCCTGTATATTGAATAAAATCCTCATTGATTCCACAATACTTTATTGTTACCGCAACATTGAAATTAAAACGTAATAATTAAAACTGTTATCTCAGTTAATGCTTTGTATAAAATCGATTACACTACTGGAATTAAAAATGAGTTGGTGGTTTAAGAAGGTGCCATCGACGAATTAAAGATTGTCGCGAGATTTTCACACATTTTCAGTCATAAGTGTGAGTGAGGGACTGATCTGCAACGGCTTTCCTGCCCCACCCGCACTGGCCTCTCAGTTGCAAGGTGTGAGGAGTATGAAGAGTGGCCGAACCAGAACCTTGAAGGCGAAAATTAGCTCGTGGAAATCTCGCGACAATCTTTAATTCGTCGATAGTACATCTGTTGGCGTACTCTGAAAGTGTGCGTACCTAATCTAATAACGTATAAGAAAAAGGTTGGTGTTCAGGGCTACCGTTTTGCGTATAATCAATGCTATTTTTCTATTCACCGATGATTCCACCGGTTGAGTAAAGATTACACAGTTCAGTTCAGTGTATGACTGTAATGCAAAAAATACTCTGATCAGTAATCTTTCCTTAATCGGTGGAACTCCGTTGATTATTAAAATATCCGCAAGTTTTTTAAAGTCATCGACGACTCCACCGGTTGAGAAAAGATTACAGATGCGAGTATTTCAGTTTATTATAGTCATGCACTGATTGAACTGTATAATCTTTTCTCAACCGGTGGAATCATCGGTGAATTGAAAAATAGCATTGATTATACGCAAAACGGCAGCCCTGTTGGTGTTAGTTTGGAACTCACATGGGTGGTTTGCCAGTTAATCTAAGGATAGTATCGAACAGGATGGCAGGAATGACGTGCATTTGAAAGTTTTCAATTTCGTAGACCAATTTCCTCTTTTCCAGCCGAAATGTGTACGGCCAGATGGCTGCGTATGTGTTGAGATTCTGGTAATAGTGTGCGTTTTCATTGTATCTCATAAATCTATCCCAAGTTAGGTCTTTGTGATAATGAGTCGATACCAGATTGTAAACAGGATAGTTTTTCCGACTGCTCCTGCAATTTAAAGGAAATGATCAAAGTTTCTGTTTCCAGACTTTTTGATACGTAACATTTATATTATCTATAGCTGCTTGAATGGTTTAAGATATATCTTCGGTACGGTCAAATTGCGAACCAAATATTTGATCACTATTCTAGAACCATCAATTTCGACATGTTTGCGTTAGAAGCAGCCACCAGAGGCGGACTCTGGTTCCAAAATTATGACCGTGACACACATTTTGAGCTGCGGGCCGATCCTTGAAATTCACGACTTTTGGGTAGACTGGATAAGAATGGAAAACGGTGATTGGTGGAGACGAGTCACGGGATTGCCCAGTCTAATCAAAATACGGAATGGATTAGATTAGTTATCGGGTACTCCAATACTGCCCGATAAATTATCTAATCCATTCCGTATTTTGATTAGACTGGGCAACCACGTGACTCGTCTCCACCAATCACCGTTTTCCATTCTTATCCAGTCTACCCAAAAGTCGTGAATTTCAAGGATCGGCCCGCTGGCCACGATTGAGCGTGTGAGAGTGAAGGCACCGTCAATACCTCCCCCCCCTCCGAGGAAATGAAAGGTGCCTCTTTCATAAATATAACGACGAATCCACGATCAAAATTGCCAGTTTATTAACCGCATTTCAAAGATAATAAAGCAGTCAACTATTTGTAAGCGATTGGACCGTTTCAGTCTTCCTTAGAAAATGAAGGCGCATACCCAATATCAGAAAGGCGCTTGAAGTAAGACATAGAGTCCCTATATACTATGAGATTTGCGCCATTGCTGAATCCATTTCTGATTGGCTCTCAGATTTAGGCTGTCAAGAAAGCTCCAAGAGGCAAATGCAAATGGCTGAGGGTTCGTTTACTTTTTGCAAACTAGCTTTCATTACACATTTGCAGTAACAGTGACCGCGGTAATGTTTGTTAATTTTTCCTCTGCTTGAATATCATTCTGGAGAACATTATCCTTTTCAATAACAACCGTTATTGTCGAGAATCAGACCTAACCTGTAAGAGATAACGAAATAGCGGCAACAGCGCAGAGGCAGAGGTCATCCGCCATTTGCAATTTGCCTCTTGGGGGCTCCATTGATCCGCTTCTTCTTCTTCATTTTGAGAGACTTGGCGCAACTCTCATAGTATATAGGGACTCTAGTAAGACATGGTTGTTTTCATCAGTCGACTTACGAAAGCAGCAGCATTTGAATCGGAAAGTGTTATTGTTGTGTGCGTAGGAAAGTAGTCAACTGTTCGTACGTGACTGTACCGTTTTAGTCTATCTTTATAAATGAAGGCGTATCCATCCACAGTTTCCCGATTTAATTGCCCGATCCTACGGTAAGAGTATCTGAATTGGATGCCTGATGGAGCTATGCGCAGAATTTATGTGGTCAACGTGTAAGACGCCTTAGCCCATGTATGCCCAACTTTATATGAACATGTTGGGTGTTTTTTGGTGTTTTTCTCAAGAAACACCATCTTAGAGTTAAAAAAATTCATTGTTCATTACTATGCAATCAAATGGGTGTCCGCCATCTTTGGTTTCGAATTTTGTTACCAGGTTACGGTTTCGAAACCTACCTGGGACCAAATTATGTTAGGTCCCAAGCATTGAGTTGCGTGCATCTTGCGTGTGGTTTCGACCAATCATAGCTTACGCGCACGGTCATGTGACCGTGCGTAAGTTACGCTCGGGACCGACCGTTATTTGGTCCCCTGGCAAGGTAGGTGAAGAATTCGTGACCAAGTCACGAAAATCAAATATGGGACAGGAATAATTTTAATATGCGTGTAATATCATATTTATCTATCAAAATGGGATGAGATTGATGTTAAATAACATTAAAATTGCCTAAAAAACATAACTGTCAAATAAAGGCAAACTGTTTACTGCCCATGCGACTGATTAAGAGTCGAACAGAAAACTTGGTTTTCGTCATTGACTAGAAGAAAAAATCATAACCTAAAATTTAGTAAACTAAGAAAACAACAAATAAATATACTAAATGCTGTATCACGAAGCGCGCCTTCAATTATCAGGGTAGGCAAAACCAATACTGTCCTGTAGGAGTACAAATTATCAAACATATTATACTGTCACCAAAGTGACCAAACTGTGACCAAATTGGTCACAAAATAAAATTTGCTTAACGTTGCATGGAAAACTAACCATTCATTAGCGGTTTCCCACGCTGCAGCAATCGATGCGTGAATTACGTAGTCCACCGGAATCAGATCTGCCATCTTGTGTTTGTCACAGTAGAAAGTGTGCAGAATACCCAGTGCAGCTCCGGCCAATACTCCTGTGGCTCCGTAAACATTGTTGATCCAAGCTCGCACAGGGTCCTTATACGTGCTGACAACTACAAACAAAAAGTATTATCGTGAATGTATAGTTCTTACCGGTCGCACATAATCATTACTCATACTATGCCCTCTTTCTCACATACAATGCATGGAAGTCGATATGCACTGAGACAAATCACTTCTTTAAAAACAAGGAAACACGTTTAATTGCGACAGTTTTCCTTGCGCGAAGTAAAGTTCAGATTGCATGAAGGAGAGTCGCTGTCACAACAAGGAATCTTTTACTACTAGCAGAAGACATTTTCCATGGGTTAAAGGAATTTCCCCATAGTTAATATTTCACTGTGCAGTTTCTTTAACACAAATGAAATACTCCTTGGATAAAAAAAAACAATTCTTTCAGTGTTGGTTTTCGCCTTGAGAGAGAGAGAGAGAGAGAGAGAGAGAGAGAGAGAGAGAGAGAGAGAGAGAGAGAGAGAGAGAGAGAGAAAAGAGAGAGAGAGAGAGAGAAGAGAGAAGGAGAGAGAGAGAGGAGGAGAGAGAGAGAGAGAGAGAGAGAGAGAGGAGAGGAGAGAAGAGAGGAGAGAGAGGAGAGAAGAGAGAGAGGAGAAGGGGAAGAGAGAGAGAGAGAGGGGAGAGAGAGAGAGAGGAGAGAGAGAGAGAGAGAGAGAGGAAAAGAGGGGAGAGAGAGAGAGAGAAGAGAGAGAGAGAGAGAGAGAAAACGATTTTTATTCAACAATAACAAAAGTAAATAACAATTATAATAAAGAAAGCATAAATAGATAATAACAAAATTTGATAGTGTCCAAAGGCGAAATTAAAATTATGAAGTCTTCTCGTCCTTCCCCCCCCCTTGGCTCTAAGTAAAAAAATAAAGAAATAATAGTAAATGCTTGGTGAAACAATGCAGAAAAATGGGGAAGGGGGGAGGGAGGTGTTTCGTTCTACTCAAGAATTCTGAACTGTAAAATCTAAGTTGCAAAATGTCTGAAGTAATACTATTATTCATCCTCGATCAGAGAGAGAGAGAGAGAGAGAGGAAAAGAGAGAGGAGGGGAGAGAGAGAGAGAGAGAGAGAGAGAGAGAGAGAGAGAGAGAGAGAGAGAGAGAGGAGAGGAGAGAGAGAGAGACAGAGAGAGAGAGAGAGAGAGACAGAGAGAGAGAGAGAGAGAGAGACAGAGAGAGAGAGAGAGACAGAGAGAGAGAGAGAGAGGGAGAGAGAAAATCCGAATATTCAAATTTGCCTTACCGATGGAGGGTCTTGCGATGGCCAAGGGCAAAGAATATTCTTCCACATATTTCTGAACTAAAGTCTCAGCTAGAGCTTTTGTAAACCCGTACGTGTTCAGCCACCTACCTACAACTCTAATCGAAATTAGGAGTTAAATGTAAACAGTAATAGTTGAAATAAAGTATGGTCTTTGGACATCAATGAGTATAGTTCACTGCTCAATCTAAGATTTTCCGAATCGTTCTTTTCGAAACTGATATTTCTCAGCAAATTTATTTTAGTTTCTGATGTGCTCTCCACAAGTCCTCGAACTTTTTATACTCCTTCGTCGAATAATTCTCTCTACCATGGATATTTATCGTGAATACAAAATACACAATAATAATATAATATTTTTTAATGGTAAATAAAGCCACGCCATACGAGCTATCATTAAAAAAAAATCATACAAATCCCCATATAAAAACAGAATGAGATTAAAAAATATAATAATGGTTTGAAGTAAAAATTTAAAAATTGTAAAAATTATAAAAAAATTAGCTTGGGATGCTCATGAATGAATATATTGCAATAATAAGTATGGTCTTGATAATCTAAGATTCAGCCACAAGTTAAAAATCGACGACCTTTTTTCACTTGCGGAACCAGTAAATTGTCTTTCTCTCTCTTTTCCCATCAGAATGCATGTGTTAGAAAAGGATAGAAGAGGGGGCGAAAATCACGTGACTGCCCCTAATCTGTCCTTTTCTATCATACGCGTTCTAATGGGAGGAGAGAGAGAAGGATAGATTCCTAGCGGATCCAAGTTATTGTCCGTCTCTCTCTTCTCCCATTAGAATGCATGTGTTAGCAAAGGATAGAAGAGAGGGCGAAAATCACGTGACTGCCCCTAATCTGTCCTTTTCTATCATACGCGTTCTAATGGGAGGAGAGAGAGAAGGATAGATTCCTAGCGGATCCAAGTTATTGTCCGTCTCTCTCTTTTCCCATTAGAATGCATGTGTTAGCAAAGGATAGAAGAGGGACGAAAATCACGTGAATGCCCCTAATCTTTCTTTTCCTATTACACGCATTCTAAAGGGATAAGAGAAAGAATTACAATTTACTGGATCCGCCAATGTGTTTTTTACCTTTCGGTCCCTTCTCTCTGTCTCCTATTTTCAAACTCTCTTTTTTTGCAATCTATATAATAACCCAATCAAATATAATAAAGAATATGGACGACTTTCTCGTCAGATATAATCGTTTCTGAGATGGAGAAAATGGGGCTCTTGCAAACTTTTGCTGTGAGCAAATGATTAGTCTAATCTGATGTATGAACCAGCGAAAATCACGAAAATCCCTCTAAGAAAGTCTGATATTTAGTAAGAAACTCACATACCTGCTATATAATGGCAGGTTCACAATGACGGATCAACGCAGGTATCATAGGATATTCCTGTCTATTGTGTCACTTTCTCTACAGAAACGCAGAGATTTGTCTCAATTAAGATAGGAATCTTACATGATACCTGCGTCTCTACCGATTTTGAGAGTGAATTTCGTGGTTTTTTAGTGTATACTCATCGTCATTTTTACAGGTTCTTATGCAAGAATCACTTCTTCAATCCCCTATGGCAAAAGTTTGCAGAAGCCCCAGTAGACCATTTTTCAGATGAAATAGCCAAGTCAATGATAAAGTAGGTACACTAATCTTTGGATTAGAAAAACACAAGCTATAATTGGTAAATAAATCTCATACCTCAACGACTACTGATAGAGTTCTGTCTCAGAGTTGGAGGCCGAGCCGAGTTTAGTTATTTTCTTTGGACTTGAAGAATTCATTTGGTGAGGCGTATATCCTAACGTCTAAAACACCGACGTCCATAGAGGTCGTTTCAATCGAGAAGCCAAGCTGAAATGTGCGTAAACCTTGGATTAGCTGAGATTGAAGTTGATTGGCAAAGGCTATTTTTTTTTTTTTTTTTTTTTTTTTTTTTCAAACAATAAATTTATCTGAACGCTCTACATTTTTTTTCACAGGTCTATAAGCTTTGGTACCAAAAAATAATATATTTTTTTTTACTTTATCGAATAGCATAAAATAGATAAAACATTGTCTCTAAAGATTATGTCTATAGATTATGCGAGAACTCAGTTTCGGCCTCCTCATCTAAAACGAGCTCTACCTTAGTGCATTCGTGCCTCGTGCTAAATCGCTCGGTAGAGAAGGAAGGAGTCTTGGATTAGATTGGAGGGGGGGGGTGCGAAAAATTAAATTTATGTACATCAATGCTTACTGAGCTGTAATCGCTCCAATCTGCCGATCATCCAACGACTCTAAAAGCCTCTCTATCTCTTCAACGCTAAAGGTGACAGGGTAGAATTTCTCCCCGATGTGATTTCTGTGTGCGTGAGAATATGCTGTTGAAAAATGAATCATAGCCTGTAAAATAGAGGGCATAAATTAGGGCTGAGAATATCAAGAACTCTCTCGTGAATATGTTCATTTATAAACCCTCTAAGGACCAAGCTAGTTATAAAAGAAGCAGCCTTCAAAACACGCGCGCGTGTTAAGAACGGATGCAGGACCTTAACCCCTTATGGACCAAGCCCGAATATACTCTGTTTTCTCCTCTAATCTATTTCTCAATGTTCCCGTATTACTCGATGTAGTGTATAACAGATGCGTTTTCGTCCGACGCCTTCAATTTGGCGTATAGGCAATTCCAACTCCCCCGAGTACGAACATTTAACTACCTCCCCTATATAAACGGAAAAGTGACGTTCTTGTGAACTAACCTGGTCTTCAAAGGGTTAATCAATAAATTGATGGGCCCTTGCTTCAGGTTTACAGTCAAACGGTTTTGTATAGCTGATTTTTATTACGGTTGTTTTGTATTTTCCTCAAACATCAAAGTTTGAGGGGTCGTCTCAAAAGTAAGTATCAATCTTTTAAAAAAAAAAAAAAAAAAAAAAAAAAAAAACAAGCAGGGAAAATTCCAACACGCAGGTGTTGGAAAAGCGTGCCACTAAAGTCTGAACAGCTTTAATGCTTTTGCTAGCAATGATAATAATTAGACAGCATTCAACATGGAGCTGATCTCGAGAAAATTGAGTCCAAAGTTGAAGAGCTAGCATTTAAACAAAAAACTTGGAATTACTTACGTTTTGATTTCATTCAACTACCGTGTTGTGTTTTTGCATTTCAACACCGGAAAAGTGGAATGTACTATGTAGGAAAGGTTCTTAATTTTTAGCGTTTAAAGTGACTTGGTTCCTTTCTTCTTTTTTTTGGCATAATCACGAAAAACGAAACTCTAAGAGAAACCAAACGG
This sequence comes from Trialeurodes vaporariorum, assembly GCA_011764245.1. Taxonomy (NCBI): domain Eukaryota; kingdom Metazoa; phylum Arthropoda; class Insecta; order Hemiptera; family Aleyrodidae; genus Trialeurodes; species Trialeurodes vaporariorum. The sequence continues at coordinate 47,218,837 of VMOF01000013.1, read as the reverse complement.
CAGAGTTGGTTTACACTGTTGATTATTTTAAAATCCGTTAATCCGGACTTAATTTCGTTCCCAATTCTATAAAAGGAACCAGTGGCGGCTCGTGCAATGTGGCAACAGTGGAATCCCTCCATTTAAACCTATGTAAAACAATCTATCTTCAGGAGGTGCAATGCACCCCCAAGATATCGATACTTTTGCATAGGTTTAAATGGTAAAAAAGCATGGTTGCCAAATCGCACGAGCCGCCACTGAAAGGAACCAAGTCGGAGTTGGTTCCTTACGTGACTCGGATTAAGGTTTAACCTAATCAGCCAAAGGAACCAAGTTCTCATTTTATTTCATCATATGGACAATGACATCAATGAGGCTCACCAGCTCACTTTTACCTGGAATTTTAACGGGAAATAGTTGTTATTACAGAAGAAGCACTTGTTGCTTCGAGATTCAGTATTGCTAGCTCTATCAATCAATAACTCAATTTTATCAAAAATGTCACTCGGTTCTTTTGTGACAAGTGCTGTCCAATTGAGCTTGTTTGGTGAGAAATTATGAAAAAAATAAATTTAGATCAGATGTATCTATAAGGAGATGAGTCAAAGGCGTTGTTTTTTTGTGTTTGTTTTTTGTTTTTTGTTTTCAAAACTTTGGAGGGCTCTAGCTCAGAAGAGAAACAACTGCAGCACATACTCATGTAGGAAAATAAAGTCTTATATATATGTATGTTGACCCCAAAAATACACTCCATAAGTTTGGCACTCAAGTTTTGAAACACCCTGTTCTTGATATTTTGCTTCCCCCCCCGCCCCCTTCACAAAAGACAACATCTTGACCATGCACATTTTTAAAATCACAGTTTGACTGTAGAGATATTTTCTCTCCCCCCCCCCCTTAACGAAAAAGGGGAGAATGGGTCACCTATCTCTGATGTTCGTCGTGCGCGTGCACAGATTGTTCGGCTTTACGACTGCAATTTTGGCTTTCTTTATAATGCGTTTTTTGGGTTTATTAGTGGATTTTATGACTATTTGATGCCGCCAATGTAATTTTCAGACAATTTTACATCAGAATCAAAACTCTATAGCCCTGTAGCAAAAGTTTGCAACAAACCCATTGAAAGCTGAAAAGAGAAAATTATTTGATAAGGCTCGATCTTTTTTACCCACATAAACTATAGACAATAGATATTTCTAAATCCCTCCACCTTTTAAACGGCTTGTTCAGGGATCAAACATGAGGTTGCGTTCTTTTGAAGTCAAAAAGTGTCATATTCGGAAAAGCCGTGATTCTAAATAATAAACAGTTTTTTTTATCTTTTTTTCCGTTTTAGGTGCTGTCAGCACTTGTTGCGATTGTCACGATGTAGATACGTAATATGCATAAATGGAACACTTGCGAATTCATGAAACAATAATCCTTTAATATACAGAACTAACCATTTCAAGTGCCCTTTACACATCAAGCATTCTAGGGGTATAGATTAGTAGATGTCGAGGTTTAAGAGGTTTGTGGATTTTAATTCCCCCTCTCCCCATTTATTTTCTTGAAAAGTATCGAAAGTTTACAGTTAAAACTATGGCATTATTCACTATAACGCATTGTCATATTATTTCTTTTTTTTTTTCCGTTGCCGTCGGTCGATATCATTTTTCGTGTTGGAAAAGCAAAGTTCCATATGGACCTATAGTTTCCAAAATTTGAAGAAGCCTCCAGTGAAAAATTTTGTACACGCAACGAACTTTTTAGGATAGGTAAATAAGTTATTCCAGAGTCAATTCCATAGCCGCAGCGAGGAAGCTGTCCAGGGGTGGAAGACACGTGACAGCCCCTCTCACTTTTTAGAGCAATTAATGCGAATTTTACCCCTCTGGCTCCCTGTGTTCTGGATTTTAAACACCTATTTTTCAACAAAACGCCAAAAATGTCCTCAAAAATCCCTTGATTCCATCGACGCTCATTGAGGGGCTTTTAATTTGCCGATCCCCCAGAATTTCAAATGTTTCCGATGCAAAGACCTGTTTAGTGTGACGTCATGAAAAAAATTGGTTCCAAACAAAGGCTCCGTCTCACTCGCTCTCGTGGGTTTTCCCATACGAAACACAGTCCAAATTTTCAAATACAAGTGCTAGTAAACAACACGTTCTTTACACGTTGTGTTTATCACACCATTGGGTTCCACGTCCCTTATAAAAATTTCCGATTGTTTCAAAAAATTTTCCGATTGGATATATATTCCCGCGCTTTATTTCCCATAGAAATAATCGAAATTCCATAGAGACAATCAGAATTCGTGTAGATTCAAGCGCGCTGACTACAGCAACGATAGGTCTCATGATTGAAATAAGGCGAAATCATCTATGGTTCTATTCTTACAGTTTTAACAGCCACTTTTTTCTCAGTGATAAAATATGAGCCCACTATCACAAACTTTTTGAAACATCGCCGCATCGATGCACAATCACAGTTATCAGTTTCTTAAGAGCACAAAATTCTAGGATATAGGCTCATCAGCACCATCACGGCATGTGTTGTACCTCGAACAATAGCTTCGATACGAAGAGAAGTTAGAATGATTGAGTGTCATGCCGGTGATACTACCATAAGAGACCGTGAGTAAGACAAGGACAAAACGTAGAACGTCTTTCGGTATAACTGTGATTGTAAATTCGCTTGTGATCTTTTAGGAATTATGTTACAGTGAAAAGATACTTTAAGGCAAGTGGAATCTAATGGTGCAATAAAATTTGAGAAAACTGTTGGTTAACTAGCATGAATTTGCGTTCGAAAATTTGGATCTGGTAAATCCACGAGAGTGAGCGAGATAGAGCATTTGTTTGGAACTAATTCTGATCGTGACGTCATCACTAAACAGGTCTACATAGGTAGCGTTCTAGAATTCAACCATTTACTGCATCCGTGCAAAAAAGATTACATTACCCTGTGATACTGTATATCTATGTACATTGGAAAGTGCTGCTATTCATAATCTTTTCTGCATCGAGACAATAAAGGGATGAATTCTAGAACGGTACCTTAAGGATATGAATGAGCCTCTCTATTTTCTATACCCCTCCCGCTCTTCATCAATACCTCGTCGCTTCTTATCGATGTACCCTCGTCAAACAGATTTTGACACATTAACGACCGCTTAATGCACCGTGAAGAAATCTTGTGACCGGTGGAGCCCAAAGGCGAGGGGCAAAGAGGGTTCCTGCGGGAGATGTTTCCACCCCCCTCCTGCCTTTGAATTTTGACTCATAGGTTGGCACAAATGACTTAGGTTGCTGGACCTGTATGGAATTCTCGTTTGAAGGAATTCGACTTTGACGCTTAATAACTTATTGAAATTAACAGGAATACCAAAACTTTTACAATTTTAAGAAAATAGACGCCGAGACCTCCTGGATTGCAGCAATAAATTAACGATTAATGAAACCAGTTTTAAGAAAACACGTTTTTAATTTTTCAAACCTTTCCCGCCAAGGTTTTGCCATAAGCAAGGCATTGGACTTATATATTAGATATGAAAATGAAAACAAGAAGCGCACCGTATATATACGGCACGCTTAAAAAGTATTAACGCCAGAGAAAATCTGTAAACAGTGTTCGACGCGTCATATTTTCAACTTTAAGTTCCTCTATCTTGGATTTTCAATATCCTAAAAATAAAAATATGGCCGCCATTTTTCCGCGACCACCTCTCGTCACAGTGGGCCCAAAAATTTACGCAAATTTACGCAATCAGTATTCAGACATAGGAAATGAATATTGTTTCAGAGAACAAGACAAAAGCAGGGGAACCAGCACAAATGTGTTTGAAAAGCGGGCCGAATCTTTGAAACAACCTGTGATGGTGCCGGATTTTTTCTTGGGCATTTGGAGCCAAGATATTGTCTTTCTCTCTCTTAGCCCATTTAAACGCACGTGTTAGAATAGGACAGCGACAGGGGCTGAAGTCACGTGACAGCCCCTATATCCATCCTTTTCTAACACATGCGTTTAAATGGGCTATAAAGAGAGAGAAAGACAATAACCTGGCTACGGCTATGCCTTGCACGATTCTAATTTCTTAATGTGGTGAACAATGAATATCCTTACCTTGAGATTTGGCATCTTTCGCGCCATCTCTAAAAGGAATTTTGTGGCGGTGACGTTTGTATTGAAAGCGTCCCTGAGATGCTCGTCCATTCGAAGAGCAGCTGCTGCGTGGAAAATAATGTCAACTTCTCGAGTAAGTTTTTCTACATCAGAGTCGCTTAGTCCCATTCGCGATTTGACGCAGTCCCCTTCGACCAGCTCTACTTTTGATAAGTAATTCGGAGTCTCGTCTTTCATTTTTTCAAATAACTGGAAATGAGACAAAGATGTGCAGATTGAATAAAAGTATGGAATCAATCCACTCTGAAAAAAAAAATCCGCTAAATTGAACTAATTTCAACTTAAAAGTATGGACACCACTTAACCCTTCACTGCATGATTTTTTTTTTTTTTCAAGCAAATGTGGATTTTTCAATGTATTAGGTGGTCAAATACATGGGAAAAATAGTGAAAAAAATAATTTGACGGTTTTTCGGTCAAAATTCTCTTTTTTCTATTTTTTACTCGTTTTTTACAAGTGATATAACACCATAAGAAATGGCGGGATTTTTTTTTTATTTATTTTTTTAAATTCTCAATTTTTTTTTTTTTTTTTTTTCTTCAATTGGATTTTTCAAAAAGCCAATGTCGGAAACTTTATAAAAATAATCAAAATGTGGTCAGTTTGGATACGGGGGCAAATTTCCCCCCTGACATGATTTCGATCACGAACCCTTCACTGCATGATGTTTTCTTTCAGCCAATTTTTTTTTTTTTTTTTTTGTGAGTTCAAAACATACCTTCTCCCGCGTTGACCCACCATGCGCCAAAGGCATATCTCAAAACCTGTATTTTATATGAGCGTTTGAAGAATTTGTTCCACCGGTGGAACTTCATGCAGTGAAGGGTTAAAACTGTTAGTTTGAATATTTGAATTAGTAAAATTAACTCCGTGCCGTGTTAATTAGCACGGCACGGAGTTAATTTTACTGATTCAAATAGTCAAACTAACAGTTTTAAGTGGTGTCCATACTTTTAAGTTGAAATTAGTTAAATTTAGCTGATTTTTTTTTTTTTTTTTTTTTTTTTTTTTTTTTTTTTTTCAGTGCATGTTAAAATAACGATACCGATCGGACATCAGGGATGATTTTGCTCTTTTATAGACAAGACGAGACGAGACGAGATAGCGGGAATCGATCATTCCCTTTGGTTTAAATGGCGTCATGTTTGACAACGATGTACTTTCTCCATTTAAACTCACTGGAAGAATCGAATGCTTCGGTCATCGGCGATGACCAAATGTTTCGACCCTTTTAATGTGTTTAAAGGGGAAAAAAGAAACGTAGCCAAATGGCACGCGCCTCGCCACTGATTTGAAGTTGTTTGAGTCGTTCATTTCAGAAAAATAACTCCTCTGACCATCGAATGAAATATGTCTCGTGACGCCGCACTATGGCGGTCTAAGATCGATATCGATATCATCATAAGCGGCGGTAGCCGCACAGGCCCAGTAAGAAAACACCGATGGAGCCTGGGAGGGTACACCTACCGCTTATTATACACGAAACAGCTCAAAACTGCGTTTTCGTGGATTTTCGAAAATGTCCACCGATTATGTGAACACACCGTAGAATAAAACCCATAAGTGTGCTATATATTTGGGTTCAGCGTTTCACAGAGCTGTGACTGACGAGAGCGATTTTTATTTAATGTCGATCTGAGAGAGTAACGGCCAAAAAACTGCTTCAGATTGACGAAATATCGCAAAAACCGGAGTTCGCGCGTGCTCGATGATTCCTATTCATTTCCTCTGCAACCGTGAGACGGATCGTTAAAAACTTGGTCTCATTAGAATCGTATTTTATTCACGTACGGTGCTTTTTCAAGAAAATGTAAATCCATAAAGTGTGGAGGGAGATATTGAAGAAAGAGTGCCAAAAAATGCCCTTTTTAGGACCATACTTTAGTCACGGCTGCAGCGGTAACTATAGCGCGTAAGGGAAAAAACTTGGTACGGTTGAATTCCTCATGCTCTAAGGAAGAAACCTTTGCCAAGTTGGCTAAATTCCATCGCTTATTAAGAAAGTTACAGCTTCAAATCAGATTTCAAGTGGAGATCCAGCCAAAACTTTCAGATCGATACAATCGATATAATCGCATCACGATTGTAGGTTAGGTTTACCCTTTACTCGTGGTTTCATCAACACGACTATTTACCCCCAAATAAAATCATTTCAATTCACTTTATTAACGTGGTAATAAAGATTCAAAGTTCTTATTAGCTTTCAATTCGCGATCAACTTCTTCGCCGCTTCACTTTCGTCACTTAAATGTGTGAAAGCTAGGAAATGTAAGGTTTCGTTCATCAGTTTCCAGAGAAGTCACCAATGGTTCCTCACTGTTAAAGAGGGTTAGATGATTAGCAAGAGCAGGTTATTTCATTTTAATCTATGAAGTTTTCTCTAGAAACTCTGCAAAGTGCCTCGCCGATCTCCAGATTACAGACGGTGTCCATTCAGTCTTCTTTGAAAACTAAGCCTTTGTTGTCCAAGAAATGTTGGCTCCAAAGAGCTTTCCTTGGTAAGAACGTCATGATCATGATAAACTTATATCTTTACCTGCTTGAATCATCATCTGTCGGTGAAGAACTATAACCCTATGATCTGTCTTTGGTTAGAACAAAGGCTTATTAGTCCTTGCCTGCAGAAAGTTTTTTCGTCGCTGGACTCCGCTACTTGTAAAATTCGTGTGTTATTAGTCGTGAGTGCACCAAAATTGAAGACATGCAATGCGAGTAAGTTTTGGCTCTTTATTTTTCTTTTTAAGTTTACCTGTGCTCTCTGATGCGTAACTACTTCTCTCACCCCGCAAAACTACTCAATCCAACAAATGTTCGATGTGGACGGACATTGTTTTCGACTCCAAGTTGCCAATTCTCACTTTTGATCATAAACTGCGGCAGATTGTTCCGTCACAACTATAGACGTTGTTCCTTACACTATAGAACAAGGACTGTGGTCCCAAGCCAAGGATATTGCTGTATCTTGCTCAGTGAGTAGCGGTCGCTGCCCAGGTCTATGCGGATTATAAGCGGTGACAGCCCGGGGCAGCCATACAATTTAAGACAGAGTTTTTCCGAGTAATTTCGAAAAGAAAAGTCAACTATTGGGCAATGGCTAGAGTATACTATAAGACCGAGTATTCCCGATCAATGCTTCTGATGAGAGAGCTGAGGCTAACCAAAAATGGCGGCGATCAGCATATCAGGAATGTAAACATTGAGTGAGCAATCGCATTTCTTCAGTCGTTTCTTATTTATTGGTAATTTTTTCGGTGCAACATTAATCATGGTTGTGAATTTAAAACAGCACAATGAGTTAATCAACATATTTTGATAGCAGGGGAAGGTTGCCTCGTCTTATTTGAATGACGGGCCAAAACTGTCCTCTAACCGCGCGATCAATTTCGCTAACCGAACATGGCGTCGTTGAGAATATTTGGGTCTTATAGTATACTCTAGCCATGGCCATTGCAAAATCTTGCTTAGGGGTGTAATTGCATTGAACCACCCCTGTAAGTAGTATAATTTAAGAATGACGCAAGGCAGCGGTAACTGCCTATACCCCGGCTGATCGCAAGCCAGTGTCAACAGTCGCCCAAGCCCATACAATTTAAGACAGAGTTTCTAAAGTGATTTCAAAAAGAAAATGTTACAAACTGTGGGCAAATTCTTCCCCCTAAGCATGTAGCAATAGTACTCTGGAATCAGAAACTTGTTGAATGTTGACTTCGGTGCGGTCACATGATACCCCGTACCGCAGTGATTATCAACGGGATGTGTATTACTGTATTCATTTGAAACGTCAGATCTTTTCAAATTGCAAGTGGCAATATTTCATCATGGTCTTGTCTCTATACAGCTGATGTGCGGTTGGGAGACAAGTTTAACTTGGCTGAGAACACTCAAATTACCTAAGGAGCACCACTGGCCAGCTGGTAGTGAGAATGCCTATTTGCTGTTCTACCGCAAAGTTGATAGAGGAAATGATTAATATTATTATTCATAGTACTCATAAAATTAGATTTGCTCCAAATCCAATGGACACCAAAATACTTGGTGCAGTTCAAGTTCATGTTTGAATCGGAGAAAGAAAAGTAGGTGATAGTAAAAAAACAGTAATAATTTATTTTGAAAGAAACCAAAGCAAAGTTGCCACAAAACCGGTTGTAGCTCTGCATCACATTTCCAATCATTTACAAGGTTGATACGAGGCTCGACGAAAAAGCACTGTGGTAGTGTTGAGAAATTTGAGAGAGTGAAGTATGAATGACTAAAATAATAATTATAAGTTAATTAAGAACTATGTTTCATTGCAGTACGATTCCCATTGCGTTTCGAGGCGTAAGTGTAACATTGTCATGTAAACATAGAGTTAATGTGACCAACAAAGATGAAATTTTCTCCTTACAGTATCTATAATCTTTCTTGCAATGACCTACTGACCAATGTACGAAATGCAATGAAGTCAGCTGTGTTTCCTTGTTTATTATTATTAGCAGTGAAGGCAGTATGCTGTGACGGACAAATTGCATAGCCAGCTCCTTCCGATTTTACCGCACCGTCGCGTCGCGTCCAAACAAAGATATTATATACTATATAGATACTGAATGAGGCCCTACCTGGGGCGGGGAAAATGGACCTGCTAGGGGGTACACAAATTGGAAGATTCGCCGGCCATGTAGGCAGCGTGTTTTGCGATAGGCAAACATTCTCTCTCTCTCACTCTCATGGAGAGAGAGAGAGAAAGACTCAGGTTTGCCTAGAGTCCCTATATACTATGAGAGTTGCGCCATTGCTGAATCCATTTCTGATTGGCTCTCAGATTTAGGCTGTCAAGAAAGCTCCAAGAGGCAAATGCAAATGGCGGAGGGTTTGTTTACTTTTCGCGAACTCGCTTTCATTACACATTTGAAGTAACAGTGACCGCGGTAATTTTCGTGAATTTTTCCTTTCCTTGAATCTTATCACGGAGAACTTTATCTCTTTCAATAACGACCGTTATTGTCGAGAATCTGAACCTAACCTATAATAGATAGCGAAATAGTGGCAACAGCGCAGAGGCAAACGGCCATCCGCCATTTGCAATTTGCCTCTTGGGGGCTACATTGATCTGCTTCTTCTTCTTCATTTTGAGAGTCTTGTCGCAACTCTCATAGTATATAGGGACTCTAGGTTTGCCTATGCGCAAAACAAGTTGCATACTTACAGGAATCGGGACCGTTTCATTCCCTAGCATTCGGTATCTATTTAGTATATAATATCTTTGCGTCCAAAGACTTGTCGCGTCTACAGTGACTGGATAAACCACAGTGCGGCCATTTGCCCTCCACCCCTCAATAGTGCACCCACTTTAGCATGGACAGCATGGGGAGTAGGATTGTTCCTGGGTTTCGGAATGAAATTTTCTCTACCCCCCGTCTGAAAATAGTCATTAATGCTATGTATAAACCATTTTTAGGGCGGGGGGTTGCGATATTTTTTACTAGTGACTCAGGAAAGCACTTCCTCCCTATGGCGCCCGTGTTAAGTTGGGTGCGCATCCGCGGGGGGTCAGTTACGGGGAATCGTTGATTTCTCTTGATTTTGCGAACCAATATGTTTCAAATTTGACAGAAGAACCTCTGTCGTGTCTAACTTGCCTACGAGAACCCTATAAAACTGTTAAAATACTTCTAAATGCTCAAATTCGCGATGTAAGGAATCCGACCAATCAGAAAGACGACCAAAATGACCGCACTGTGGTTTATCCAGTCACTGTAGTCGCGTCGCGCTTTACGCGCACTCTACAGGTTTAAAGTCGGAAGATTAAAGTGCCGCTAGTGCAAACTTCCACTAACAGAGTGAGTTGGTGAGATCTTACGCAACCTGTTTGTTATGAAGTCCCGACACCATTGAGCTTCAATTAAGGTCCCTGTCACAGTATATACAACAGGGACTCAAGGTCAGATAAGATACACTCTAAAGACACAATACTGAACCGAATTTCCTTTCATTATTAAAAAATAGAAAGGGAGAAAATTACATGGGACCAAATAATGTTAGGTCCCGAGCATTGAATGGAGCTGTTGCAAACTTTTGCTACAGGCTTATTGATAGTTGATTAAGGGGTAATACCCTGTAAAAATAACGATTAGCGCACTAAAAAATCACGAAATCCACTCCTAAACTCACAAAATGCTTTTAAACGCGAGACCGTAATGGCGGCCGGAGGCCGCGGTTTTCTTATGGCAATTGTGTGCTTCTTCTTCTTCTTCTTGTGTGGTGTTGCGAGACTACCTCCTGTAGATGGCGCTGATTGAAGATAGGGAAACCCAATGCAAACCGCGGCCTCCGGCCGCCATTACGGTCTCGCGTTTAAAAGCATTTTGTGAGTTTAGGAGTGGATTTCGTGATTTTTTAGTGCGCTAATCGTTATTTTTATAGGGTATTACCCCATGATCAACTATCAATAAGCCTGTATCAAAAGTTTGCAACAGCTCCATTGCGTGCATCTTGCGTGCAGTTTCGACCAATCAGAGAGCTTACGCACGGTCATGTGACCGTGCGTAAGTTACGCTCGGGACCTAACATTATTTGGTCCATGGTTTGTTGCGGTGGTCTCGTTCATATTACCCACTTATAAATGGAACTGCAACTGTCAGTCGATCAAGGCACTTTACTGCAGAAGGTGAGGATAGGAGCAACTATCAGGGGAATGGAGGAGGTTGCTCAAAATAAAATATAAATAATTATTAACGTAAAAAAAAAGAAGATAAAAGAAAGTGCATTTGCTTGAGCACTGGAAGAGAGATGTAAAAATAAATGTTAAGTTTTTCTTCTCAAAACTCCTGAAATTTTCACCAAAAAACTTTTTCACAAAAAAAGTAGTCGAGCGGCCCAGTCAGAAAACGGCGTTCAATTTTGCTTCTTGGCAGGTTATTATTCTCTTTCGGCGTTCAAAGGTACTGATATGTTTCATTGAACGCCCAGTCAAAATTATTTCTCCCCTCCCCCCTCTCGGTTCCTCCCCGCTCTTCCCTCTAGAACTTGGTACAAGTAGTGCAGTTTCTTTGAAAGAAAGTAATTCTCTTTCGGCGTACAAAGGTACTGATATATTTCATTGAACGCCCAGTCATGAATTTTCCCCCTCCCTCTCTTTCTCTCTCTCGACCCCTCCATCCCCTTTTTATTTGGTGCTTCGTAAAAGATTCTACGCTGCATGTAAAGTTGCATTCGCTCTCCAAGTATAAAAGCGAAAGAAAAAACGTAAGTAAAAAACTAACTAAAATAAAAATAAAAATTTCAAAATTACAGGAGGGGAAAAAAACTGGGCCGGTTGTTTTGTATTACCTGTCCGTAAAGGAAGAACCCTCACCTCTCTCCTTTCCCTTTCACTTCTTTCCTTTGAATCTTTCACTCCTCTCTCTCCCTCCCGCTCCCAGTCTCACACTGTTGTTTTATCCTGGGACCAAATCTTGTCAAATCCCGAGCGTTGCGACTTGCGTGCACTTGCGCGCGGTTTCGACCAATCAGAGAGCTTGGGACCTAACAAGATTTGGTCCCTGACCGATACATTTACCCTTGTGGCAACATTTATTTTATTTATTACTGGCAACATTTATTACTCGGACCAGTTTTAAACCGTCTGCGGAGTTTTTGAAGTGCCTTCATTTGAGAAAGTATGCAATTTTAGATGCAGCGTAGAAATTTCTGTAAAAAGCACCGCAGTTAAAAAAGGTAGGGAAAGAAGACTGGTTGTGGGGGGGGGGAGAAGAACAACCGGCCCAGTTTTTTTCCCCTCCTGTAATTTTGAAATTTTTATTTTTATTTTAGTTAGTTTTTTACTTACGTTTTTTCTTTCGCTTTTATACTTGGAGAGCGAATGCAACTTTACATGCAGCGTAGAATCTTTTACGAAGCACCAAATAAAAAGGGGATGGAGGGGTCGAGAGAGAGAAAGAGAGGGAGGGGGAAAATTCATGACTGGGCGTTCAATGAAATATATCAGTACCTTTGTACGCCGAAAGAGAATTACTTTCTTTCAAAGAAACTGCACTACTTGTACCAAGTTCTAGAGGGAAGAGCGGGGAGGAACCGAGAGGGGGGAGGGGAGAAATAATTTTGACTGGGCGTTCAATGAAACATATCAGTACCTTTGAACGCCGAAAGAGAATAATAACCTGCCAAGAAGCAAAATTGAACGCCGTTTTCTGACTGGGCCGCTCGACTACTTTTTTTGTGAAATATTATATACACAGAACATTAGAGCTTGTTTCAGAAGTGTAGGCGGACCTGAACCATAATCTTTGGCAAATTTTCAAATTTAATTCCTTTAAAATAAAACCAAACTTGCCTCTGACTTTATTCTTTTGCGTTTAAAGTGTTCCTTGTTGAAAAGTGAACACTCAATTTCATTTTCATTCATTTTCATCGAGTAATATCAGAAATAATGTTGACAAATTCCAAAGATTATCGGTCTAGGTCCGCCTACACTTCTGAAACTACATCTAAAATGGAGAGACAAGTCCAAAATCAAACACAATAAAACAAGAGACGTTTCGGGGGTTGCTCTTTTTCGCCGGTCATGGTGAGACACCTTCGTTTGTTGTTTTTTTATTTATTTGTTTGTGTTTTTTTAGCGATTGAAAATGAAGTAGCCATATGCTTCGAAACGTCTCGTGTTTTACTGTGTTTGATTTTAGCCTTGTTTCCCCATATTTTAATGTTTAGTGTATTTATCGTATTGGGCCATTTAAAATTTATTCATCTATTATAGTATATCGAGCACACAGATCTGAGATCGATAGTTGACAAAGAGGAAACGCATCTAATCTCATTTTGATTTACAAAATAAATCAGTGGCGTAGCGTGAAATTTGGCAACGTTGTAAAATGTCCATTTGAACCCATATGAAAGGTCGAATTCGGAGGTGATCACCGAACACCCAATAGTTCGATCTTTTGAATGGATTTAAATGGACTCAATACGATGTTGCCAAATTGCACGCTACACCACTGAAAAGAATCCGCTTTTGTTGCATCTCTCTTTGAAGGTGCAAAGATTCGGCAATAATTGTCAAAGATTACATGCTAACTCCACCTCCACATCTGATAATAAACGAGAACTATATCTATCGACAAATATAGCAAATTATGATGTACTAACCATGTCATCAAACTGTTCCTTCATTCGCTCTACGGACGTTTTCCCTCTCTTCGGACGCATCAAGAGATAGATTTTTTTAACTTTGTCACATGTTCTGAAGTACATACATAAGCAAAAAGGTTAAATTTTGTCCCAGAATTGAACTACAATTAGATATGAGTATAGTATATACTCAAAACAACACGATATATTTATAATCAGTATAATGTACAATGGGTCTGTTGCAAACTTTTGCTACAACAATTAAGAGTATATAATCTAATGTAAAATCGCCTGAATAGTCCATTGGTAGCATCAGAAAGTCATAAAATGCAATAATATACTCACAAGAGTCGTTTAATGAAATCCAAGATGGCGGAGAAATATCGAGCAATTTGTATGCATGCACCACGAACATTCAAGGATAGCCAACCTCACAACATCGATCACAACCAATCACAACGTAAACAAACACATAACCTCTACCTCCAATGAGGTTGTAAACGTTGGCAATCCTTGGATGATCACGGTGCATACATTCAGATTCCTCGATATTTTGCCGCCATCTTGGATTTCAATAAACGCCTCTTGTGAGTTTATTATTGTATTTCATGTCTTAATGATGCCACCAATGGACTTTTCAGGCGATTTTACATTGGAATAATAACTTTTTATCGTTGCAGCAAAAGTTTGCAACAGACCCATTAGTATAATGTACAATTAGTTATAAGAAAATTAATTAATTCCAACTGTGGAAGTCTTCATAAAAAAAAAAAAAAAAAAAAAAAAAAACATGTTCTGAAAATAAGAAAAATACAGGAACACGTCAGAGCATCACAAGCGCCGATCTCACCGAATATTTTTTGTTTGTTTTTTTTTGTCGGTGCTAAGTAAATGCTTATTCAAAATAATGCGATATTTAAAGTATATGTTCTTATGGTATAAAACGCATTATAGATAGGTGTACATAGAGTCCCTATTTATTAAAGAGTCTCGCCATACGAGGTTCCATATCTGATTGGCTGTTGAAAACTGAAGATGAAGAAGCAGGGGTCTATGAAGCCTGGAGGCGCGCCTCTTGTTTACATCTTCATGGAACCATCCTCCCGTTGCCCAGCTTTGAGGAAACTTTCGGCATCTTTAGCTTGTACTGATGATATTTTCAATTGTAGTTGAAATGAATGTGTTCAGAACAGGATAAAATTCAAGCATTACTCTTCACTGTAAATTAAAACAGGTAGTGAAGCCAACAGGAATTGAAGGTTAGGTTGACCTAACAAAGATTACTTACACACGAATACATGTATAAGTACTCTTTGGCGGGAAGATCATTGCGGATAAAAATGTAAACAAGAGGCGCGCCTCCACAGGCTCCTCAGACCCCTTCTTCTTCTTCACTTCGGTTCACGTGTATTGACTCTTTCATATACAGAGATTCTAGGTGTATCTACACTGCCTATAGCTGTTCTTTGAGTAGGGTCCAGTGGCGTAGCGTTCAATTAGGCAACGTTTTACTTTGTCCATTTAAACCCCTGTAAAAAGTCGAATGCAAAGGTGTTCACCGAACACCCACTAGTTCGACCGTTCTCATGCGTTTAAATAGACGAATTGCAACGTTGCCAAATTATACGCTACGCCACTGATAGGGTCCAGTAATGCCATTTTCTGGATAATTATTCAATGTTTCCCATATTTTACTTAATCACAAAACAAATTATGGCCTACCTTTAAATATTGAATACCTTTAGAGTTCGTTAGACTCTAAAGTTTCGAGATTCAAAAAGCTAAAAAAAAAGAATTAAAAAAAAAAACTTTAAAATTTTTTGTGTGAGAGCTTTTGTACAAATACAGGGGGGAGGGGGGGGAGTTCAACTCAGACTAGGTGCAACAGACTTTAGACTTTAGAGTCTGACCAACTCTAAAGGTATTCATCATTTTACCCATCGTGAAAGTTGGTCGTTTCTTGGAAGATCTGACAATGTTGCAAGGGTTAAAGACTGTGGTGACTCAAGGAATCAGGGGCCAAATTATATTCGGACTCTTCGCGGCACTTACGAGCGGTATCAGCGGTCATCAGCGGTCATCGGTATAGGTGACTGATGATGTTCGCTTACGAGGGGTTTATACCCCTCGTATAAGTACGAATATATGACCCCTCACCATATAGTATATCTATGGGGGGGGGGGGGAATCTCGGGGTCCAAACGTTATTTAACCCTTTGTGCTATCAAAATGTAAACACACTCACTTAGTTGCAAAAACAAATTAAGGGGAGGTTGTGAGCATTTTTTTTTTTTTTTTTTTTTTTTTTTTTTTTTTTTTTTTTTTTTTTGGTTCAGAATGTTTCAAGGATTATTTTTGTACATAACAATAGGGTATTCAAACTTTCAAACTCTTGGATAGGGAAATTGTAGGATTTCATCTAAAAAAAAATCCTAATTTAAACTGCTCTCTGGAGTTTTTTTTTTTTTTTTTCAACTTTCGGTACACGTAACTCAAGTTATTTTGCACCTAGAGAGCTCATAGTTTTGATAAATGTTCGTCTCCAATAGACAAAGAAAAGTATTTAACTTTAAATGCAAGGTTAAAATTAAAATGTAATCAAAATAAGCCAACAAAAAATAGTTTTTCAAGTCATTTCTTTTTTAAAAATGTGGTAGGAAATTTTAATGAATAAATAAATAAATAAAGTTAAATGAAATTGTTTAGCTTGTCAAACGTCAAAGTTGAATTTTCAATTCAAGAAATCGGCTGTAAAATGATATCATATTACAGAGTTTTTGAGATAGCATCCCCTGAGGGGCCAAAACGTTAAAACTTTTTGGGGCAATAAATCCTAATTTTAACCAAACTTGCGTTAAAGTCGTATACTTTCTTCTGAAAAGGACTTGATTTTTGGAATATTTTCGTTTCGTAGTTTCTTAAATTCTGAAGTGGATGAAGTGGATTTAAAGTAGAGTAATGATTTTTTGAAAATGGGTCTATATCGAACTTTGACCTTCGATATATCGAAAACGAAAAACGACATCTACCTTCAGTTTGCGCCAAAAGTCTTCGAGGGAGACCCTAAAATTTTGACCCCCTTAAAAGATAGTTCCTTTTAAGTTATAAACATCCCCCAAGTTTGGGTTTTTTATCAGCAGCCGTTCAAAAGTTATGGAGGGTTGCCGGGACTTTTGGCCCACCTTGTATATATTCGGATAGTACACGATGCCAGCATTAAAAAAAAAAAAAAAAAAAAAAAAAAAAAAAAACCAATCTCGGCAATAAAGATGTACGCCTTTTTACCTAAATACTACTCAATTATAGATTTAAGGGCACAGTAAGAGTATGCTTCGTTTTTTGTGATCATATGCAATGCACTATGACCTTCAGAAGAAAGTCTTCTCATCGAAATTTTTCTTCATCAATTTTTCTATTATTTTCCAAAGCAATAAATATTTTTCAAAGTATACTTTCAATCGGTAATTCTGGTTATCTCTGAGACCCCTTAAAACCTCAAAATTCTTCAAAATTGGGCGAGAAAAGAAAGAATGAAAATTTCTATCAGGATTCTTTCCTTTGAAAGTCAGTGTACGTTATCTGCGTAGGAGAGTCGCACTTCAATTGTTTTTTGTCTAGGAATCCGATTATGCTACTTATACATTATTTATTCGATAAGAGATTTGCATAAGTTCGACGAACGAGTGATACTGACCACTTTTCATCCTAAACTGATCGATCGAGTTCGATTTTAATCTCGTTAAAATCTTGAGTATATTTAAATATTCATCGAATGAAGAGAGATGGTGGGAGGCGAGTGAGTAAAAAGCATAATCAATCGAGAGTTGTATGACAGTGGCGAGGCGTGCAATCCGGCAACGTTTCTTTTTCCCATTTAAACACATTATAAAGGTCGAATGCCTGATCATCGCCGATGACTGAAGCGTTAGACTTTTTTGGTGAGTTTAAATGGAGAAAATACATTGTTGTCAAATTTCACGCCTCGCCGCACTGTTGGATGACATGACAGTCTTCTCTCACCTTACAATGATCGCAACTGTATAAAAAATTAGACTTACCTTAATAATTTTTCCAGCAACACTTTTCCGAAAAATCCGGATGCACCTGTGATTAAAATAGTTTTGTCGGCGTAAAAATCTCGGATGGGCGAAAAATTCTCTATCGAATCCAAATCCGTGATGCAATCCAAGTCGTCCCGCTTTTCGTAGAATTCCATGATTTCTTTAAAATGTGGATATTAAATGCACTTGAACTACCGACGAAAACAAAAAAAAAAAAAAAAAAAAAAAAACTTCACTTGAAATTCTTTATAATTTCAATAACAAAAATGGCATTGGTAAACCGATGAGCGATATCAAGTCTGGAGCCAGAAACACGCAACACTTAACTCCAGTTTTCACTAAAATCATGGATTATCAAAAAGATTAAGAGACATTATTATAATGATTAATTTGAAGCGATTTTCTTCTTGGGTTCGATTTTCTTGAAACAAGGTGTGAAGATTACGCGAGCCGATTTATTTCTTAAAAAAAAAGATCCAAGCATGGACACTACTTGTCGTCAGATATTTTTATGGAAACTAGAAAGGAAGACAGAGTCCTGTAAAATTATTGTGAATCACCGAGTGCATACTGTTGGACAAATCTCCAAAACGCGGAAATCTTGGAAAGAGAAATCGGGCCCACATTTGCAAATTGTTACGTCACCGACGGGCATTCTCGGGACTCGCCTTTGGTTTGGTGAATGAACGACCGTTCGTACGATCAGTTCTGCATAATTTGATTCAATTCGAATCAATTCAGTGTAATGAGTCATTCATTCAATTGCCTAAAGAGCATTTACCTCGGTGGGTGGGGGGAGGGGGGGGGATTGTTCTAAAAATAGGGTTATTGCATACTTTTCCTATGAGCAATTTAAGGGTCGATTTAGGGGTAAAAACCTCGACAGTTAACTGGCAGCACTAAAAACTCACCAAATCCACTCATAAAATGCGTTTAAGTGCATGACTGTAATGACGGTTCTGGGCACTAATACACTGAAAAAAAAAAAAAAAAAAAAAAAAAAAATTGGTTTGCCCTACTAATTATTAGTGTTTACGCAATATTTATTGGTTGTATTTACCCATAAATTAGGTACTTCAACCCATAAATTGGTACTAGACACTGATAAATTAGTACCGGGCGAGATAAAGCGGTACGGTATACCTAATTTTATTGGCTGCACTTGCCCAATATAATTATTGGCACCAGTTAATACCCACCTATTAATCACTTTTTACTCGTAGGAGGAGGGGGGGGTGAGTTACGAACGAAAGTGAAGCGGGGAGACAAGTATTGGGCGAAGGAGGGGGCGCGAGATTGGGCGCGAATGTACTAGCGGGGACAAAGATACCTGGCCAGAGTATGCAACACGCAACACACCTAATACACGCGTTGAATGGCATGCTGTGTATTGCTTATTGCATACCCTGGCCAGGTATCTTTGTCTCCGCTAGTACAATTGTACAACTGTACAGATAAATGATATAACTGCGTAATTGTAAATTAATGTAAGATGCTTCGAAAATTTTGTTGAAGCGTGATTATAATTTAAGGTACACGTGGAATCCGATGGTGTAATAAAATCTGAGAGAACTTGTTGTTCACCATGAAAATCACCATTTCGTGGGTATTGTTTCCGGGGATAATTAATTATTATAAGTGGCGGTAGCCACTAACGGTCAAGAAAAAAAAAAGAACAGAGAGAGCTACCCGCCTACTTATTATACACACAGCTCCCGGTTTTCGCCACTTTGCCGGATTTTCGACCGAGTTAGCCGCGATTCAGCCTAAACTGTAGAAGTGAACCCTATAACATGTGGTATTGGCGGATAGAGCTCGTCAATTCCGATCGAACTGCGGAGCGATTTTAATTTTGGCTCAAAAATAAGAGAGTAATGTTAAAAAAACATAAGAAAATAAGGGGTTTTTTACGCATTTGACCCGTTTCAAAGGGAGCTTTATTGCCCACGGCTAGCGCAGTAACCGCAACTCGTATCAAACCCAAGTAGGTGTTATTTTATTCTCCATATCTCAGTGATGTGCCTTTTGGAGAGTTTTTTAAATTTCATTCGAATTTGACGAAGAAATCGTCTAAATTCCAACACTCCTTTTTCAGCATCAAAAATCTCTCCATTGTTTACATCGCAAATCACCAAGGTAAATCACCGGTTTCATCCATCAGTCATCATAACATTCATAACCTCCGATGTCTCATTGTCTCAACTCAAACCCTCAACTGAACTAGAATGTAATGTAAACAGCAAAGCGAACTCTGAGCTAACTTACACGTTTGGATATTTATTATTTCACCAATCAAACTTTTTATAAAATTCTGCATTACCTTTCGATTTATCTTTTTCGTTACCCGAACCTCCTCTTCGAAATATGATTTATTGAGCGACTGCTCTCTTTAAGTTTCAAGTCCGTGATGATATCACTTTCACCGGTACTTATCTACACTACAGGTGCTGAACGTAGGTAATTAAACTTCATGGAAAGTGTTTCCATCACTTTGAATCACCTGTAAATTTGGAGAGCACCTAATTACACCTTTACAGATTCTGGATAGCTCTGAACCTGGTGTAGGTGTAGTGTGCAATTTCCAGGTAGATCCTCTGTCTAGTGTAATGTAGGTCAGGAATGTAATTATTGTGTCTCTAGGTAAGTACATACTCCTCATCAAATTGATTGGTACTCAGATTTGTGGATCATTCCTCTGTGATTTTATCATTCATTTCAGTCAACCAAATCAAACGTAGGTAAGTCTTGTATCAGCCAACCCATCACAGATTTTCCCTATCTCGTTGTATTTTATGTTTCCGCTGTTGGCAGATACCATTCTTCTCTTCATTAAATTTGGTAGATTAAAGTCAATGATCACTCCACTGATTTGATGTAAATACCTAAATGCCATTCCTAATGAATCCTGCTGTTCATCCTAAGGCAACGATCAAGTTTCCCGACTAAAACATAATTTACGGGTGAGCTGCGACGTTCTAAGTTGATTGCCAGTGAACGGAAAGTAGTTATGAATAAATTAGTTCTGCATTTCATTCGTCTCTGCAAGATATTTGAAGGTTGAAAGCAGATACTACTTACACAATTAAATCTGATAAGACATGGTGTAACTGAAAATCTGTTATATAAGTGTTATCAAGTTTTGCTGAAAGCTTCTTAATTCTTAAAAATAAAAATATCCAGCAAATGAAGTAGTTTTAGTAGTATGATGCGAATTAATTTCATTCCCAGAAGGGCTCATAGATCTGACTTCAGCTGAAAGAATATCTAACTGAATCTGTTGATGCCAGCCGCAAATGCAGGAAGTTTAGGAATGATCACCAGCGCTTTGCACGACGCACGTTGCATTACGTGCAGTTATAGGTTATAAGAGATAGGTAAGAGTTAATGTGCCATGTCTTGTTAGAGTTGTAATGTCTGGTTATACAAATAAGGTTTTACAAGGCAAATGTTTGATGACAATAGTAACTCCAGGTTGGTTCACATCAGACCAACTTAGCTTGCCGCAGCGGCGTTTCCGTTGAATCTGTGCTAAATTATTGCAGGAAAGACCATCAAGTGAAACTTAGTGCCATTTAGTTCTAAATCTCATTACTCAGGAGCCTCCTGTTATTTTCCAACAAACAGCACTGTCAACAACTACGTAGAATCATAGATCGGATGCAAATAATGAGTAACTTTGCCGTGAGAATGCCTTAAACTTAAGTTAACATGGCTAAGTTGGCTGATTTCAGTGATTTCAGCAGAACTTGAAGGAGCCAATTTATGAGCGTTGTTTGTACCTAATTTAATAATCGAACACCGTTGTGAGGGTTGATGAGGTAGGATAGATGGTTAAAATAGACGCACATACTTTCATGAGCTCCAAAGTGTAGAATTGAGAGATGATTGTCTAAGCTGTCTCTAAAATCAACTATTGCTGAAAGGCAGGAATAGAACATTAGAACAAACCATTCAGAACAGATTGAAGTTTAGAAAGACATTGAAACCGTCAACCGTGCCAATCAAAGTAACAACGGAAGAGTTGAAACGCGCTAAGTGGACCACTTCACTTCCTTAGAAACGCAAGTAGCACAAATTTTATTCCTTAACCATTTAATAGAGTAGAAGCTATCACATATAGGCATTTATTTTTATCATCAAATGAGGGATAAAATCGAGGCAAAATTTCTTCACTCGTTAACTTTTCCCTTCAATACCGATGAATGATTCCACAAAAATTAACTTAGAAAATTGATTTGCTTTTGTTTACGTTTGGACATTATACCCCACATGCTCCAAAACTTTCGCATAGTATCCAATATATTCTTCTCATAACACCTGCCTGGAAGAGGTCGATAGGTAGGCAACCAGCTTTACGGTGTGGGTCAAGAAGTTAGAAAAAAATAGGAAAATAACTTTTTTGAAAATTAATTGAAAATCATGATTTATCAATGGAAATTATTCCATAGCTTGGTGCTAATCATCCTCAGCTTTATAGCAAGAGCAATGGAGGATTTATGTGGTTTGCCACTCTAAAAGACCACAGGCATTTTGAATAAAATTCAGAGTCAAGGACCTGGCACGAAACGGGTGCGCGGGCAATCTAAACTGGAAATTTACATAAGGCTGTAGTGACACGTGACAGCCAAATTCTTTTAATATTTTAACCTACCAGAGCTCAAAAAGAGAAAAGGTACTCGTGCCTCTCTGGTATTATCTAGCGGCATGATCCTTATTCTTTATAACACGCTTTAATGCTTCATTGGTTAGAAGTGATCAGCTTCACAGAAACTCATAAGTGAATGAGCAGTAATAAATCATTGTAGAATTGAGACTACAACCTGTTTCTACCAAAAATGATTTGAAATTTCACGAAAAAACTCTCTCTTCGCTGAGCTCAAAAGGCTCTACCAAAAACGGCGTGAAATTTACACAAAAACTCTCGTCGGGACGAGATTGCAGAACAAAAACGGTCAAGGAAAAAAACATTAAAAAACATTAAAACCCCGCTCCGTTGTGTTTTATGGCTTAAAACGGCCTGATATGATGCCACACAACGGTCAAGTCTGCTGCTTGAATTTACTCTCAACACGGTGGATGGAATTTACCCCCTTGTAGTTATTCAAGTAACTTTTCTCAAGTTTAAATAATAACTTTCGACCTTCAACCCGTATCTTTGGTCTAAAGTACCTGGCATCACCAGTCCCCCACTTGCTCGAGTATCTAACTGTAAGGGGGTTTGAAGCGCCTTCAATTAATTTGATACTTCTCCTGCGTACACTAAGGATGTATCAATTGCATAGTCGCCTCTGCTAAGGCGATGGTTGTCGTCCTCTCCTCAGTAAACAGAGTCTCTCACAATCAAAGACGCTTGGCCTACACCGCTACCGCAGTGCGGCGAGTACAATTCTTAATTTTGACAAAAGTACTTGGTGTTGATCGATTCGCTGTGCGAATTGAAAAAAATTGGAAGGACTGCGGGGGAAAAATTATTTAATCAATAAAGAAATTGAAAAAAATAAGGGGGGAAAATACTTGAACCGTGACATTGGACAATTTGATTAAGTGGAGATTCGAGCCAAGAAGACATGGGCTAAGGCGCAGCTGGGGGGAAATAGAGTCACGGTTCAAGTTTTTTCCCCCCCTTATTTTTTAAATTTTCTTTATTGATTAAATAATTTTTCCCCCGCAATCCTTCCAATTTTTTTCAATTCGCACAGCGAATCGATCAACACCAAGTACTTTTGTCAAAATTAAGAATTGTACTCGCCGCACTGCGGTAGCGGTGTAGGCCAAGCGTCTTTGATTGTGAGAGACTCTGTTTACTGAGGAGAGGACGACAACCATCGCCTTAGCAGAGGCGACTATGCAATTGATACATCCTTAGTGTACGCAGGAGAAGTATCAAATTAATTGAAGGCGCTTCAAACCCACTTACAGTTAGATACTCGAGCAAGGGGGGGACTGGTGATGCCAGGTACTTTAGACCAAAGATACGGGTTGAAGGTCGAAAGTTATTATTTAAACTTGAGAAAAGTTACTTGAATAACTAAAAGGGGGGTAAATTCCATCCACCGTGTTGAGAGTAAATTCAAGCAGCAGACTTGACCGTTGTGTGGCATCATTTCAGGCCGTTTTAAGCCATAAAACACAACGGAGCGGGGTTTTAATGTTTTTTAATGTTTTTTTTCCTTGACCGTTTTTGTTCTGCAATCTCGTCCCGACGAGAGTTTTTGTGTAAATATTTTCTATGAAATTTCACGGAAATGGGGCTCGTGCAAACTTTTGCTATAGGGGGATTGAAGAGTTGATTCTTGCATAAAAAACCCGTAAAAATACGATGAGTACACTTAAAAATTACAAATTCCCTCTCAGAATCGGGCTTAATGGCGGATAGACGCAGGTATCATGGGAGATTCCTATCTAAATTGAGACTTATATCTGTGTTTGTTCCGATAGACAAAGTGACATAATCGACAGGAGATCTCCCATGATACCTGCGTTGAGCCGCCATTACATATTTGCCGTTATAGCAGTTACGTGAGTTTATTACTGAGTATTAGACCTTCTTAGTGTGATTTTTGCTGGTCTTTACATCAGACTGGACCTATATATTTGGATATATAAAAATTTTGCAAAAGCTCCTTTCCCGGGGGAATGTTCGTGGGAATGCATATAAAAATGTACATGTATTTTCATAAAAAAATAATGACTACCCACGGAATTTTCGTCATGGAAATTCATGGAAAACTTTCACCAGGGTACAATTACGAGTTTGCATTTGAAAATGTGTATCCTATTTCTTACTGGAAATTTGTTTGGATCTATTTTTTTTTTTTTTTTTTTTTTTTTTTTTTTTTTTTTTTTTTTTTTTTTTTTTTTTTTGCAAGGAAAAAAAGATTAGTGAAAATAACCATACGGATACCTGATTTTGGCACCTGCTAGAGGTTATGGTAAACTTGACCAGAAGTATGGTACATTTACCGATACTTTGAGTAAACTCGACATGCATTCAGGTAATATCACCTATTACCTAGTCAAAACATAGTATACTTCTGGTTAACATTACCATAACATCTAGCAGGTGCCAAAATTAGGCATCCGTATGGTTATTTTCACCGTTAGTTTTTTTCCGTGTGGTGACATGACGTCACACTAATAGGTCTATTTGCTCCTGAATCCACATTGACTCTGTTCATCACATTGATTGAAATATGAACGATTCTACAAAGGAACAGGTCGTTTCGACAGGTGCGGTGTTGTTTTTGTCAAAGGTTGATAGTCACTCGATAGAGTGCGGTAGATCAGCACCGAGTTAGTTCGGATGGATGTCGCTTTTCTGGTCACTATATGCCCATTCAAGTTACCAAGAAATGCGGATCTTAGAAAAATGAGAGGGAGCATGCGAGTTGCTTCCGATTCTCTCTAATGTATTCTATTGTTCTGGACGCCAAAAAAAAAAAAATCACAGAGAGGGGGCCCGGGGGAAGAGGTTAATGAATGAGGAATTATTCAGTCGATGTAATCGGCATTTTTGTAGTTTTATTTTTCCACGAGCCTCGGACACTGCACTGTCACGCACAGTGGCTTAGAATACGGGCTTTTCCGGGATGCACTGACAAAAAAAAATTGGTTCGCCTCACTAATGGGTCTGTTGCGTATTTTTTCAACATCAATATGACACATTGACTCTAATTTAAAATTCTCCGAAAATAACGATGCGCACATTTAAAACTTTCAAACTCCACTCCAGTGGCGTAACTACTCTTTTGCTCTGGGGGGGGGGGGGGGGGGGGGGGGGGGCAGATCTCACGATGTTTAAAAAAATCGACGACTTTCATTTTTACCTTGTTTGACACCCCCCCCCCCCTCTTCTGGTCACCTTAAAAACCAATAACTTTTTTTTTTTTTTTTTTTTTTTTTTTTTTTTTTTTTTTTTAGGCTTGTCCCCGTAAGAAATAACGTGCCGTATCGTTTCACTATAAGTAACGTAAATATTTTACCGAATGAATTTTAGAAAATGCCGCTGAGTTGCCAATATTTATCGAAAATTGTTTATTATTTTGTTGTTCTGTAAAAATAAATTTCGCGTCCCTTCCAAAATTTACTCTCCTTTCCATTTCTTGACTCTTTCTCATGATTTTTCCATATACTATTGGGCCGGGGGGGGGGGGGGGGGGGGGGGGTTGGTCCCCCCGATCCCCCCCCCCCCCCTAAATACGCCACTGCTTTACTCATTAACGCAGGAATAATCACTTTCATTTCAAACAACCCGAGCTTCAATTCACACTATTATTTACTCTAATGTAAAATTCACCGAAAATAACGATGCACACATTAACAACTTTCAAACTCCACTCATTAACTCGGGTAATCACTTCCATTTCAAACAACCCGCGCTCGCCACTAGACACTATTATCACCGACATAAAACTATATAGACAAAACCACCTTGTTTATGTCGGCATCAACAATGGGGGTATTGCACACTTTTGCTATAAGCGATTTAATAGTCGATTATGGCGTAAAAACCTCAAAAAAAACGATGGCGGCACTAAAAACTTCCAAAATCCACTCCTAAACTCAATAAACGCAGTTATTTGCGCGAGCGTAATGGTGGCCGAAGGCACTAACAATAGGAGATTCCTATCTTAATTTCGTCACTCTTTCTATGTTGACAAAGGGTGATTCACAGAGTAATTAGTCATCAGAGTGATGATCCACATCCGATGAATGGTGCCACAACACCTAGTGACACCGGTGTCAAATGAAAGTAGTCTCTTATTGGTCACTTCTTGATGGAGTTTCAGAATTGTTAGATGGGAATCTCCCATTGTTAGTGCCTTCGGCCACCATTACGCTCCCGCAAATAACTGCGTTTATTGAGTTGAGGAGTGGATTTTGGAAGTTTTTAGTGCCGCCATCGTTATTTTTTGAGGTTTTTACGCCATAATCGACTATTAAAATTGCTTATAGCAAAAGTGTGCAATAGCCCCATTCAACATAACTTACAAACATTTGAATGTTTTGTTTAGGTACATAAAATTCTTGTATTATTTTGTAATCTTTGAGCTAATTAATGCAGCCAATATTTCATATAGTTAGAAGGGATTCCAAATTGTAGCTACGATGTTGTTTACATATACACGGTGGTTTCATCTATGTAGTAGCATGCCGCTAAAAAAAAGTGTATAGTGCAGCGCGGGTTCTTTGAAATTGAAGTGACTTCCTGAGTCAATGAGTGGTTTTTTGAACGTTTTTAATGGGAGCATCGTTATTAATTTTACGTAAAAATCAAGGTTCTGTGTTGTTGTAGCAAAAGTATGCAACAGACCCTTTGTTGATGTAATTTGCGCAATCAAATTTAAACCTAACCTAAGAATCTCCCATGATACCAACGCAGCTCCACCAATATGCCCAATTCTGAGAATTTATGCATGAATCAACTCTTCAATCACCTGTAGGAAAAGTTTGCAAGAGCTCCATTTATGGTGCATTTTTTTGGATCCACGGTCATTATTTAAACAAAATAACTTGAAATGGTGAGAAATGATCATTAAACATGCAGTTGGATGTACTCAATTGCTTGAAAAGTAAAAAAAAAAAAAGTGAAAATTAGTTTAGGGTTTTTTCAGACACCTCCCCCTTTCTTGGTATCATATGTCGGTAAAAAACTTGCGATATTCTGAGATTCATATAGGATTAAATGGCAAAACAAATACTTGCGAAATCGCAGTGGTACCATGAAATATGTGACTTGTCGTTATTCTAGTCTTCATCATGCATGCATAAATGTATGAGTGTACTACTTACTTATTTTGTTTTAAGTTGTAAGAGCAATACAATACATCGTTTCATTGTTTAGTTATCTTGACATTATGTTGATTTGTTTATAATCTTAATTTTTGTTAATTTATCACAATGTCTAGAGCAATTAAATATCTTAATTTTTGTTCCAGTTAAAATATTTAGAGAAATATCTTATCAAAGCCTTCCCAGGAAGATATAATAAGCGCCATATTTTAGGCGCTTTTCAAGGTTAAGTATCTCCTAACCGATCTCTATGTATATTCGACCAAAAACAATGGCACGCCGTGAATCGAGTGTATTTTTTTTCAATTCACCGATGATTCCACCGGCCGAGAAAATATTACACAGTTCAATTCAGTATGACTGTAATGCACGAAAATATTCCCATCTGTAATCTATTCACAACCGGTGGAGTCGTCGATGACTTTAAAAAAACTTGCGGATATTTTAATTGATTAATTAACGGCGTTTCCACAGATTAAGAAAAGATTCCAGATCAGAGTATTTTCGTGCAGTACAGTCATACACTTAACTGAACTGTGTAATCTTTTCTCAACCGGTGCAATCATCGGAGAATTGAAAAATGTCATTAATTACAAATATAAACAGGGAAATATTTTTTCAGCATATACATATCTACATGTCCAGATACAAGTTCCAAGTTAGACCCCCCCCCCCCGCTCTAAGTTACCTGAGTTTACGGTAATTATTGTTCATAATCTCAATTTTTATCTGGCAAATTATTATTAACATGAAACACGGAACTTTTATATTGCTATGTGTAAGCGTAGAGTCCATATACATATATGAAAGAGTCAAGACACGTGAATAGAAGTGAAGAAGAAGAAGGGGTCTGAAGAGCCTGGGGGCGCGTCTCTTGTTTACATTTTTTTCCAACGATCTTCCCGCCAAAGATTACTTATACATGTATCCGTGTGTAAGTAATCTTTGTTAGGTCAGCCTAACCTAATATACCTGCTGGCTTCACTACCTGTTTTAATTTACTGTGAAGAGTAATACGTGAATTTCATTTTTTTCTGAACACACTTATGTCTAATTTCAAGCGAAAATTTCATCAGTACAAGCTAAAAATGCCGAAATTTTTCTCAAAGCTGGGCAGGCGGAGAAGATGATTCCATGAGATGTAAAGAAGGGGCGCGCCTCCAGGCTTCATAGGTCCATTCTTCTTCTTCAGTTTTCAGCAGTCAGAGATGGAATCTAGTACAGCGAGACTCTTTCATGAATAGGGACTCTAGATCAGCGTCGCTCAAAAGTTCCATCGGAACAGAACAACAAATCTTCCACTGTGAATAGTGTTGGTCCATTGATCGAAGTTACTTTTGACAAACCGGAAATAACTCATCCCATCTCATTCGCAATTAGAAAATTAATGTACTATCAACGATTTTAAGATTGTCGCGAGATTTTTTCGAGCTAAGTTGCGCCTTCAATGTGTCGGTTCGGCCACTCTTCGTACTCCTCACTCGACGCAGGCGAGGGGCTAGTGCGGGCGGAACGGGCGGAGTGGAGTGGGAGAGCCGTCGCATATCAGTCCCCACTCACACGCACAACTGTCGCGTCGGCTTTCACTCATTTTCGGCAAGGCACGGCACTTGTTATCTTCGCGTCGGCTTTCCTGCTTCTGAGTCTTCGTATTTCCTACGAGGTATTGAAGATTTGCGTAGGCCTTGACCGATTGAATAGTTCCTTACATTTTTGCATCATTTTTAATTCCATCTCACCTGCTCGCACTGATTGTGAGTTTCGAATCTGACGTGGCGCTTGCGGCCAATTTACCCCCTGCTTGCCGTTTCAAAGGAACAATTTCCAACTGACCAACGCCTGCACTCCAATTTCCACTCATCAAAACAGTTGAATAGGTTTGTTATGCTGATGATTTATTTTTTTCAGCATCGGATGATGGGTGAGGAGAGGAGAGAGGCTAATCATTCGATGGACACACTTGTGTGACTTGAGTCGAGTTCCATCCAGTAGCAGTCCGTCGAGGAGGCAGGGGGAAAAGCTTTAAGGGCTCAGCCCCCCCCCCCCCCCGCCCCGAAACTCAATCGTAGAAGGGCTAAAAAGGGAAATATAAGGTAGTTTTACCATATAAACTAGGTGAAAATAATGCAGCGACGACTTGACGCAAAAGAAACAGGTGAACCGGAGAATGCTGTAAAACACGCAAACAAATATTTTGAAATAATTTTTTTTTTTTTTTTTACATTTTGCTTTGAAAATGGCTGCGATTTGAGCCGAAATGTCGTCACCAATTTTTTATGTCTTTTCCCCCGTGTTTTTCAGCATGGTTCGCATGTTTCTTTTATCACACCTTAAGCCCCCCCCCAACATTTATATAAAGAAGGGATGAAGATAAGTGGAAACAGTGGCGTCGCAACATCTGGCAACAATGCAACTGCTCCATTTAAATTCATTAAATATATCGAATTTTCCTTGTGCACTGTAAACACCCTGAATTCGATATTTTACATGAGTTTAAATGGATAGAATACATTGTTGCCGAATTGCACGGGACGCCACTGAGCGTACTGTTCGAACATTAGAACATTTTACCGGGGATAACGCTTCCAGTCCGCTTAAAAGTCCGCTTGAGTTCTTTCGCATATGTCGATTTATTTAAAAGTAGCACAAGTATCGTTTCGTTTCGTTTCTTCTTTTTTTTTTTTTTTGTTTGGCGGGAAACGGACTTAAAGAGTTTCTCCTCTAAAAATGGCACTGAAAATAGATAAAGACCTTAGTTTAAAAAGGCAAACAAAGATGGAACCTTGAAAATTTCGATACAGCCTGGTTTTTCAAATCGGATTGCTAGACGAACCACGTTCAACTCATAGGGTAAAAAAAAAAAAACAGAAAAAGCTTCATGATAGAGGGTGGCATGCAAAATAGCCCCAGAAGAGTAGCCGTTCGACGTGAGAAAGAATGCCGAAAACCGCGTCTCAAAATATCAAACAGTAAAAAAGTGGGTGGGGGTGTGCGTGCGTTTTCCCACCCCCTGTATGTCGCTCCTTCTTCGGCTACCGGTAGCGAGGTTGGCATCTGTTAAGCATTCTCGACGGACAGTGCGTACCTTTGATAAACTAGATATATGTCGCAGTAAACAAAGAGCAAAGTTTTTTGAGCAAAAATTGTAATTTCGTCCGTTGCACATAGTGTGTAATTTCGGCAATCTAGCGCCCGAAAACCTCCAAAAAGTATATTGGCAGATCATTGAAAGAAGGTCTAAGATTGACAAATTAGAAGTACAAGGAGCAAGAAAATAGCATCATATATGACCATAAAGCACCTTTTAAAGGGTATTTGGGTCCTCAAATTCATCAAATTTAGTGGACACGAATCATACATCAGCCGGCGAATCTCAGAAACACACGGGGGGGGGACGTATAAACATCTATAGATTCAAATGAAATTTTCGCATACTCGACTTTCCATTGTATCAAAAAAAAGCTGAGACTCTCTACTTTCATTATCTGGAAAGGCATTCTGCGAATTTTGGCGATTTAAAAGTTTGAGATCATAAAAAAGAACGGCATAATTGATTGATCTGCAAATCTCAGAAATGCACGCGGGGGAAAAACAGAACACATCAATAGGTTCAAATGAATTTTCGCATGAAATACTCAAAAATACTCGACTTTCCTTTATATCAAAAGAAAGCTGAGACTCTCTACTTTCATTATCTGGAAAGACATTCTGCGAATTTTTGCGATTTTATAAGTTGTGATGATAAAATAGAAGGCACAGTTGCGATGTGTTCGTTCTGCGCTTCTCAAAAACGCACTATGAAAAAAAAAAACGTATAAACATCTATAGATTAAAATGAAATTTTCGCATGATATACTCAAAAAAAATCGACTTTCTATTGTATCAAAAGAAAGCTGAGACTCTCTACTTTTTTTTATCTGGAAAGACATTCTGCGAATTTTTGCGATTTAAAAGGTTGAGATCATAAAAAAGAACGTCATAATTGATTGATCTGCAAATCTCATAAATGCACGGGGGAAAAACAGAACACATCAATAGGTTCAAATGAATTTTCGCATGAAATACTCAAAAAAGCTCGACTTTCCTAAAAGAAAGCTAAGACTCTCTACTTTCATTATCTGGAAAGACGTTCTGCGAATTTTTGCGCTTTACAAAGTTGTGATCATAAACAAGAACGGCATAATTGATCTGTTCTTTCTGCGCATCTCAGAAACACACGGGGAAAAAACAATAAACATAGATAGATTCCAATAAAACTTTATTATAAAATTTTCGCATGATATACTCAAAAATATTCGACTTTCCATTGTATTAAAAGAAAGCCGAGACTCTATACTTTCTTTATCTGGGAAGACATTCTGCGAATTTTTGCGATTTAAAAGGTTGAGATCATAAGCATGAACGGCATAATTGATCTATTATTTCCGCGCATCTCAAAAATGCAAAAAAAATAGTAAGCATCAATAGATTCAAATGAAATTTTCGCATAATGTACTCAAAAATACTCGACTTTCCATTGTATCAAAAAAAGCTGAGACTCTCTTCTTTCTTTATCTGGAAAGACATTTTGCGAATTTTTGCTTTCTCTTTTTTAAGCGTGCCGTATATATACGGTACGCTTTTTGTTTTCATTTTCATATCTAATATATAAGTCCAATGCCTTGCTTATGGCAAAACCTTGGCGGGAAAGGTTTGAAAAATTAAAAACGAGTTTTCTTAGAACTGGTTTCATTAATCATTAATTTATTGCTAAAATCCAGGAGGTCTCGGCGTCTATTTTCTTAAAATTGTAAAAGTTTTGGTATTCCTGTTAATTTCAATAAGTTATTAAGCGTCAAAGTCGAATTCCTTTGAACGAGATTTCCATACAGGTCCAGCAACCTAAGTCATTTGTGCCAACCTATGA
>VMOF01000013.1:47081203-47186326 GCA_011764245.1 Trialeurodes vaporariorum | reverse complement strand
CATAGAGACAATCGGAATTCGTGTAGATTCAAGCGCGCTGACTATAGCAACGATAGGTTCATGATTGAAAAAGGCGAAATCATCTATGGTTCTTTTTACAGTTTTAACACCCACTTTTTTCTCAGTGATAAAATATGAGCCCGCTACCAAAACTTTTTGAAACATCGCGCATCAATGCACAATCACAGTTATATCGAAAAAGTCCTATTTTTTGTCCTTGTCCACTCCAGTTTCTTATGAGCACAAAATTTGGGATATGGGCGACGACATGTGTGATGCCTCGAAAAATAGCTTCGATACGAAGAGAAGTTGGAATGATTGAGTGTCATGGCGGTGATACCCCATAAGAGACCGTGAGTAAGACGGGAAAAAATGTAAAACAACTTTCGCTGTAACTGTGATTGTAAATTAGCTTGTGATCTGTTAGGAATTATGCTAGATGAAAAGATACTTTAAAATAGTGGAATCTAACGGTGCAAAAAAATTTTGAGAAAACTGTTCTTTAACTAGCATGAATTTGCGTTCAAAAATTGGATCTGATTTTTATAGGTAAATCAACGAGATAAAGAGATAGAGCATTTGTTTGGAACCAATTCTGATCGTGACGTCATCACTAAACAGCCTACTTTAGGATATGATGAGTCCCTCTTTTTTCTAACCCCCCCCCCCTCTTCATAAATACCTCGCCGTCACTTCTTTCGAAACCCTCGTCAAATAGATTTTGACACATTTTTTGCGGTGGGGCCCCGACCGTTTAAATGCACCGTGAAGAATCTTGTGACCGATGGAGCCCAAAGGCGGGGGGCAAAGGGGGTTTCCGCGGGAGATTTTTCCCACCCCCCCCTGCCTTGGAATTTGACTCATAGGTTGGCACAAATGACTTAGGTTGCTGGACCTGTATGGAATTCTCGTTCAAAGGAATTCGACTTTGACGCTTAATAACTTTTTGAAATGAACAGGAAAACCAAACTTTTTCAATTTTTAAAAAAATAGACGCCGAGACCTCCTGGATTCCGCAATAAATTAACATTAATGAAACCAGTTTTAAGAAAAACGTTTTAATTTTTCAAACCCTTTTCCCCCCAAGGTTTTGCCAAAGCAAGGATTGGACTTATATATTAGATATGAAAAAGAAAACAAAAAACGTACCGTATATATACGGCACGCTTAAAAAGAGGCGCGCCTCCACAGGCTCCTCAGACCCCTTCTTCTTTTTCATTCGGTTCACGTGTATTGACTCTTTCATATACAGAGATTCTAGGTGTATCTACACTGCCTATAGCTGTTCTTTGAGTAGGGTCCAGTGGCGTAGCGTTCAATTAGGCAACGTTTTACTTTGTCCATTTAAACCCCTGTAAAAAGTCGAATGCAAAGGTGTTCACCGAACCCCCACTAGTTCGACCGTTCTCATGCTTTTAAAAGACAAATTTGCAACGTTGCCAAATTATACGCTACGCCACTGATGGGGTCCAGTAATGCCATTTTCTGGATAATTATTCAATGTTTCCCATATTTACTTAATCACAAAACAAATTATGGCCTACCTTTAAATATTGAATACCTTTAGAGTTCGTTAGACTCTAAAGTTTCGAGATTCAAAAAGCTAAAAAAAAAAAATTTAAAAAAAAAAAAACTTTAAATTTTTTGTGTGAGAGCTTTTGTAAAAAACAGGGGGGGGGGGGGGGGGAGTTCAACTCAGACTAGGTGCAACAGACTTTAGACTTTAGAGTCTGACCAACTCTAAAGGTATTCATCATTTTACCCATCGTGAAAGTTGGTCGTTTCTTGGAAGATCTGACAATGTTGCAAGGGTTAAAGACTGTGGTGACTCAAGGAATCGGGGGCCAAAATTTATATTCGGACTCTTCGCGGCACTTACGAGCGGTATCAGCGGTCATCAGCGGTCATCGGTATAGGTGACTGATGATGTTCGCTTACGAGGGGTTTATACCCCTCGTATAAGTACGAATATATGACCCCCCACCCTATAGTATATCTATGGGGGGGGAATCTCGGGGTCCAAACGTTTTTAACCCTTTTTGCTATCAAAATGTAAACACACTCACTTAGTTGCAAAAAAAATTAAGGGGAGGTTGTGAGCATTTTTTTTTTTTTTTTTTTTTTTTTTTTTTTTTTTTTTTTTTTTGGGTTTGAATGTTTCAAGGATTATTTTTGTACATAACAATAGGGTATTCAAACTTTCAAACTCTTGGATAGGGAAATTGTAGGATTTCATCTAAAAAAAAATCCTAATTTAAACTGCTCTCTGGAGTTTTTTTTTTTTTTTTTCAACTTTCGGTACACGTAACTCAAGTTATTTTGCACCTAGAGAGCTCATAGTTTTGATAAATGTTCGTCTCCAATAGACAAAGAAAAGTATTTAACTTTAAATGCAAGGTTAAAATTAAAATGTAATCAAAATAAGCCAACAAAAAATAGTTTTTCAAGTCATTTCTTTTTTAAAAATGTGGTAGGAAATTTTAATGAATAAATAAATAAATAAAGTTAAATGAAATTGTTTAGCTTGTCAAACGTCAAAGTTGAATTTTCAATTCAAGAAATCGGCTGTAAAATGATATCATATTACAGAGTTTTTGAGATAGCATCCCCTGAGGGGCCAAAACGTTAAAACTTTTTGGGGCAATAAATCCTAATTTTAACCAAACTTGCGTTAAAGTCGTATACTTTCTTCTGAAAAGGACTTGATTTTTGGAATATTTTCGTTTCGTAGTTTCTTAAATTCTGAAGTGGATGAAGTGGATTTAAAGTAGAGTAATGATTTTTTGAAAATGGGTCTATATCGAACTTTGACCTTCGATATATCGAAAACGAAAAACGACATCTACCTTCAGTTTGCGCCAAAAGTCTTCGAGGGAGACCCTAAAATTTTGACCCCCTTAAAAGATAGTTCCTTTTAAGTTATAAACATCCCCCAAGTTTGGGTTTTTTATCAGCAGCCGTTCAAAAGTTATGGAGGGTTGCCGGGACTTTTGGCCCACCTTGTATATATTCGGATAGTACACGATGCCAGCATTAAAAAAAAAAAAAAAAAAAAAAAAAAAAAAAACCAATCTCGGCAATAAAGATGTACGCCTTTTTACCTAAATACTACTCAATTATAGATTTAAGGGCACAGTAAGAGTATGCTTCGTTTTTTGTGATCATATGCAATGCACTATGACCTTCAGAAGAAAGTCTTCTCATCGAAATTTTTCTTCATCAATTTTCTATTATTTTCCAAAGCAATAAATATTTTCAAAGTATACTTTCAATCGGTAATTCTGGTTATCTCTGAGACCCCTTAAAACCTCAAAATTCTTCAAAATTGGGCGAGAAAAGAAAGAATGAAAATTTCTATCAGGATTCTTTCCTTTGAAAGTCAGTGTACGTTATCTGCGTAGGAGAGTCGCACTTCAATTGTTTTTTGTCTAGGAATCCGATTATGCTACTTATACATTATTTATTCGATAAGAGATTTGCATAAGTTCGACGAACGAGTGATACTGACCACTTTTCATCCTAAACTGATCGATCGAGTTCGATTTTAATCTCGTTAAAATCTTGAGTATATTTAAATATTCATCGAATGAAGAGAGATGGTGGGAGGCGAGTGAGTAAAAAGCATAATCAATCGAGAGTTGTATGACAGTGGCGAGGCGTGCAATCCGGCAACGTTTCTTTTTCCCATTTAAACACATTATAAAGGTCGAATGCCTGATCATCGCCGATGACTGAAGCGTTAGACTTTTTTGGTGAGTTTAAATGGAGAAAATACATTGTTGTCAAATTTCACGCCTCGCCGCACTGTTGGATGACATGACAGTCTTCTCTCACCTTACAATGATCGCAACTGTATAAAAAATTAGACTTACCTTAATAATTTTTCCAGCAACACTTTTCCGAAAAATCCGGATGCACCTGTGATTAAAATAGTTTTGTCGGCGTAAAAATCTCGGATGGGCGAAAAATTCTCTATCGAATCCAAATCCGTGATGCAATCCAAGTCGTCCCGCTTTTCGTAGAATTCCATGATTTCTTTAAAATGTGGATATTAAATGCACTTGAACTACCGACGAAAACAAAAAAAAAAAAAAAAAAAAAAAACTTCACTTGAAATTCTTTATAATTTCAATAACAAAAATGGCATTGGTAAACCGATGAGCGATATCAAGTCTGGAGCCAGAAACACGCAACACTTAACTCCAGTTTTCACTAAAATCATGGATTATCAAAAGATTAAGAGACATTATTATAATGATTAATTTGAAGCGATTTTCTTCTTGGGTTCGATTTTCTTGAAACAAGGTGTGAAGATTACGCGAGCCGATTTATTTCTTAAAAAAAAAGATCCAAGCATGGACACTACTTGTCGTCAGATATTTTTATGGAAACTAGAAAGGAAGACAGAGTCCTGTAAAATTATTGTGAATCACCGAGTGCATACTGTTGG
This sequence comes from Trialeurodes vaporariorum, assembly GCA_011764245.1. Taxonomy (NCBI): domain Eukaryota; kingdom Metazoa; phylum Arthropoda; class Insecta; order Hemiptera; family Aleyrodidae; genus Trialeurodes; species Trialeurodes vaporariorum. The sequence goes on along the minus strand of VMOF01000013.1, from coordinate 47,181,876 downwards.
ACAAATCTCCAAAACGCGGAAATCTTGGAAAGAGAAATCGGGCCCACATTTGCAAATTGTTACGTCACCGACGGGCATTCTCGGGACTCGCCTTTGGTTTGGTGAATGAACGACCGTTCGTACGATCAGTTCTGCATAATTTGATTCAATTCGAATCAATTCAGTGTAATGAGTCATTCATTCAATTGCCTAAAGAGCATTTACCTCGGTGGGTGGGGGGGGGGGGGGATTGTTCTAAAAATAGGGTTATTGCATACTTTTCCTATGAGCAATTTAAGGGTCGATTTAGGGGTAAAAACCTCGACAGTTAACTGGCAGCACTAAAAACTCACCAAATCCACTCATAAAATGCGTTTAAGTGCATGACTGTAATGACGGTTCTGGGCACTAATACACTGAAAAAAAAAAAAAAAAAAAAATTGGTTTGCCCTACTAATTATTAGTGTTTACGCAATATTTATTGGTTGTATTTACCCATAAATTAGGTACTTCAACCCATAAATTGGTACTAGACACTGATAAATTAGTACCGGGCGAGATAAAGCGGTACGGTATACCTAATTTTATTGGCTGCACTTGCCCAATATAATTATTGGCACCAGTTAATACCCACCTATTAATCACTTTTTACTCGTAGGAGGAGGGGGGGGGGGTGAGTTACGAACGAAAGTGAAGCGGGGAGACAAGTATTGGGCGAAGGAGGGGGCGCGAGATTGGGCGCGAATGTACTAGCGGGGACAAAGATACCTGGCCAGAGTATGCAACACGCAACACACCTAATACACGCGTTGAATGGCATGCTGTGTATTGCTTATTGCATACCCTGGCCAGGTATCTTTGTCTCCGCTAGTACAATTGTACAACTGTACAGATAAATGATATAACTGCGTAATTGTAAATTAATGTAAGATGCTTCGAAAATTTTGTTGAAGCGTGATTATAATTTAAGGTACACGTGGAATCCGATGGTGTAATAAAATCTGAGAGAACTTGTTGTTCACCATGAAAATCACCATTTCGTGGGTATTGTTTCCGGGGATAATTAATTAAGTGGCGGTAGCCACTAACGGTCAAGAAAAAAAAAAGAACAGAGAGAGCTACCCGCCTACTTATTATACACACAGCTCCCGGTTTTCGCCACTTTGCCGGATTTTCGACCGAGTTAGCCGCGATTCAGCCTAAACTGTAGAAGTGAACCCTATAACATGTGGTATTGGCGGATAGAGCTCGTCAATTCCGATCGAACTGCGGAGCGATTTTAATTTTGGCTCAAGAATAAGAGAGTAATGTTAAAAAAACATAAGAAAATAAGGGGTTTTTTACGCATTTGACCCGTTTCAAAGGGAGCTTTATTGCCCACGGCTAGCGCAGTAACCGCAACTCGTATCAAACCCAAGTAGGTGTTATTTTATTCTCCATATCTCAGTGATGTGCCTTTTGGAGAGTTTTTTAAATTTCATTCGAATTTGACGAAGAAATCGTCTAAATTCCAACACTCCTTTTTCAGCATCAAAAATCTCTCCATTGTTTACATCGCAAATCACCAAGGTAAATCACCGGTTTCATCCATCAGTCATCATAACATTCATAACCTCCGATGTCTCATTGTCTCAACTCAAACCCTCAACTGAACTAGAATGTAATGTAAACAGCAAAGCGAACTCTGAGCTAACTTACACGTTTGGATATTTATTATTTCACCAATCAAACTTTTTATAAAATTCTGCATTACCTTTCGATTTATCTTTTTCGTTACCCGAACCTCCTCTTCGAAATATGATTTATTGAGCGACTGCTCTCTTTAAGTTTCAAGTCCGTGATGATATCACTTTCACCGGTACTTATCTACACTACAGGTGCTGAACGTAGGTAATTAAACTTCATGGAAAGTGTTTCCATCACTTTGAATCACCTGTAAATTTGGAGAGCACCTAATTACACCTTTACAGATTCTGGATAGCTCTGAACCTGGTGTAGGTGTAGTGTGCAATTTCCAGGTAGATCCTCTGTCTAGTGTAATGTAGGTCAGAATGTAATTATTGTGTCTCTAGGTAAGTACATACTCCTCATCAAATTGATTGGTACTCAGATTTGTGGATCATTCCTCTGTGATTTTATCATTCATTTCAGTCAACCAAATCAAACGTAGGTAAGTCTTGTATCAGCCAACCCATCACAGATTTTCCCTATCTCGTTGTATTTTATGTTTCCGCTGTTGGCAGATACCATTCTTCTCTTCATTAAATTTGGTAGATTAAAGTCAATGATCACTCCACTGATTTGATGTAAATACCTAAATGCCATTCCTAATGAATCCTGCTGTTCATCCTAAGGCAACGATCAAGTTTCCCGACTAAAACATAATTTACGGGTGAGCTGCGACGTTCTAAGTTGATTGCCAGTGAACGGAAAGTAGTTATGAATAAATTAGTTCTGCATTTCATTCGTCTCTGCAAGATATTTGAAGGTTGAAAGCAGATACTACTTACACAATTAAATCTGATAAGACATGGTGTAACTGAAAATCTGTTATATAAGTGTTATCAAGTTTTGCTGAAAGCTTCTTAATTCTTAAAAATAAAAATATCCAGCAAATGAAGTAGTTTTAGTAGTATGATGCGAATTAATTTCATTCCCAGAAGGGCTCATAGATCTGACTTCAGCTGAAAGAATATCTAACTGAATCTGTTGATGCCAGCCGCAAATGCAGGAAGTTTAGGAATGATCACCAGCGCTTTGCACGACGCACGTTGCATTACGTGCAGTTATAGGTTATAAGAGATAGGTAAGAGTTAATGTGCCATGTCTTGTTAGAGTTGTAATGTCTGGTTATACAAATAAGGTTTTACAAGGCAAATGTTTGATGACAATAGTAACTCCAGGTTGGTTCACATCAGACCAACTTAGCTTGCCGCAGCGGCGTTTCCGTTGAATCTGTGCTAAATTATTGCAGGAAAGACCATCAAGTGAAACTTAGTGCCATTTAGTTCTAAATCTCATTACTCAGGAGCCTCCTGTTATTTTCCAACAAACAGCACTGTCAACAACTACGTAGAATCATAGATCGGATGCAAATAATGAGTAACTTTGCCGTGAGAATGCCTTAAACTTAAGTTAACATGGCTAAGTTGGCTGATTTCAGTGATTTCAGCAGAACTTGAAGGAGCCAATTTATGAGCGTTGTTTGTACCTAATTTAATAATCGAACACCGTTGTGAGGGTTGATGAGGTAGGATAGATGGTTAAAATAGACGCACATACTTTCATGAGCTCCAAAGTGTAGAATTGAGAGATGATTGTCTAAGCTGTCTCTAAAATCAACTATTGCTGAAAGGCAGGAATAGAACATTAGAACAAACCATTCAGAACAGATTGAAGTTTAGAAAGACATTGAAACCGTCAACCGTGCCAATCAAAGTAACAACGGAAGAGTTGAAACGCGCTAAGTGGACCACTTCACTTCCTTAGAAACGCAAGTAGCACAAATTTTATTCCTTAACCATTTAATAGAGTAGAAGCTATCACATATAGGCATTTATTTTTATCATCAAATGAGGGATAAAATCGAGGCAAAATTTCTTCACTCGTTAACTTTTCCCTTCAATACCGATGAATGATTCCACAAAAATTAACTTAGAAAATTGATTTGCTTTTGTTTACGTTTGGACATTATACCCCACATGCTCCAAAACTTTCGCATAGTATCCAATATATTCTTCTCATAACACCTGCCTGGAAGAGGTCGATAGGTAGGCAACCAGCTTTACGGTGTGGGTCAAGAAGTTAGAAAAAAATAGGAAAATAACTTTTTTGAAAATTAATTGAAAATCATGATTTATCAATGGAAATTATTCCATAGCTTGGTGCTAATCATCCTCAGCTTTATAGCAAGAGCAATGGAGGATTTATGTGGTTTGCCACTCTAAAAGACCACAGGCATTTTGAATAAAATTCAGAGTCAAGGACCTGGCACGAAACGGGTGCGCGGGCAATCTAAACTGGAAATTTACATAAGGCTGTAGTGACAGCCAAATTCTTTTAATATTTTAACCTACCAGAGCTCAAAAAGAGAAAAGGTACTCGTGCCTCTCTGGTATTATCTAGCGGCATGATCCTTATTCTTTATAACACGCTTTAATGCTTCATTGGTTAGAAGTGATCAGCTTCACAGAAACTCATAAGTGAATGAGCAGTAATAAATCATTGTAGAATTGAGACTACAACCTGTTTCTACCAAAAATGATTTGAAATTTCACGAAAAAACTCTCTCTTCGCTGAGCTCAAAAGGCTCTACCAAAAACGGCGTGAAATTTACACAAAAACTCTCGTCGGGACGAGATTGCAGAACAAAAACGGTCAAGGAAAAAAACATTAAAAAAACATTAAAACCCCGCTCCGTTGTGTTTTATGGCTTAAAACGGCCTGATATGATGCCACACAACGGTCAAGTCTGCTGCTTGAATTTACTCTCAACACGGTGGATGGAATTTACCCCCTTGTAGTTATTCAAGTAACTTTTCTCAAGTTTAAATAATAACTTTCGACCTTCAACCCGTATCTTTGGTCTAAAGTACCTGGCATCACCAGTCCCCCACTTGCTCGAGTATCTAACTGTAAGTGGGTTTGAAGCGCCTTCAATTAATTTGATACTTCTCCTGCGTACACTAAGGATGTATCAATTGCATAGTCGCCTCTGCTAAGGCGATGGTTGTCGTCCTCTCCTCAGTAAACAGAGTCTCTCACAATCAAAGACGCTTGGCCTACACCGCTACCGCAGTGCGGCGAGTACAATTCTTAATTTTGACAAAAGTACTTGGTGTTGATCGATTCGCTGTGCGAATTGAAAAAAATTGGAAGGACTGCGGGGGAAAAATTATTTAATCAATAAAGAAATTGAAAAAAATAAGGGGGGAAAATACTTGAACCGTGACATTGGACAATTTGATTAAGTGGAGATTCGAGCCAAGAAGACATGGGCTAAGGCGCAGCTGTGGGGAAATAGAGTCACGGTTCAAGTATTTTCCCCCCTTATTTTTTTCTTTTTCCCCCGCAATCCTTCCAATTTTTTTCAATTCGCACAGCGAATCGATCAACACCAAGTACTTTTGTCAAAATTAAGAATTGTACTCGCCGCACTGCGGTAGCGGTGTAGGCCAAGCGTCTTTGATTGTGAGAGACTCTGTTTACTGAGGAGAGGACGACAACCATCGCCTTAGCAGAGGCGACTATGCAATTGATACATCCTTAGTGTACGCAGGAGAAGTATCAAATTAATTGAAGGCGCTTCAAACCCACTTACAGTTAGATACTCGAGCAAGTGGGGGACTGGTGATGCCAGGTACTTTAGACCAAAGATACGGGTTGAAGGTCGAAAGTTATTATTTAAACTTGAGAAAAGTTACTTGAATAACTACAAGGGGGTAAATTCCATCCACCGTGTTGAGAGTAAATTCAAGCAGCAGACTTGACCGTTGTGTGGCATCATTTCAGGCCGTTTTAAGCCATAAAACACAACGGAGCGGGGTTTTAATGTTTTTTTAATGTTTTTTTTCCTTGACCGTTTTTGTTCTGCAATCTCGTCCCGACGAGAGTTTTTGTGTAAATATATTTCTATGAAATTTCACGGAAATGGGGCTCGTGCAAACTTTTGCTATAGGGGGATTGAAGAGTTGATTCTTGCATAAAAAACCCGTAAAAATGACGATGAGTACACTTAAAAATTACGAATTCCCTCTCAGAATCGGGCTTAATGGCGGATAGACGCAGGTATCATGGGAGATTCCTATCTAAATTGAGACTTATATCTGTGTTTGTTCCGATAGACAAAGTGACATAATCGACAGGAGATCTCCCATGATACCTGCGTTGAGCCGCCATTACATATTTGCCGTTATAGCAGTTACGTGAGTTTATTACTGAGTATTAGACCTTCTTAGTGTGATTTTTGCTGGTCTTTACATCAGACTGGACCTATATATTTGGATATATAAAAGTTTGCAAAAGCTCCATTCCGGGGAATGTTCGTGGGAATGCATATAAAAATGTACATGTATTTTCATAGAAAAATAATGACTACCCACGGAATTTTCGTCATGGAAATTCATGGAAAACTTTCACCAGGGTACAATTACGAGTTTGCATTTGAAAATGTGTATCCTATTTCTTACTGGAAATTTGTTTGGATCTAGTTTTTTTTTTTTTTTTTTTTTTTTTTTTTTTTTTTTTTTTTTTTTTTTTTTTTTTTTTGCAAGGAAAAAAAGATTAGTGAAAATAACCATACGGATACCTGATTTTGGCACCTGCTAGAGGTTATGGTAAACTTGACCAGAAGTATGGTACATTTACCGATACTTTGAGTAAACTCGACATGCATTCAGGTAATATCACCTATTACCTAGTCAAAACATAGTATACTTCTGGTTAACATTACCATAACATCTAGCAGGTGCCAAAATTAGGCATCCGTATGGTTATTTTCACCGTTAGTTTTTTTTTCCGTGTGGTGACATGACGTCACACTAATAGGTCTATTTGCTCCTGAATCCACATTGACTCTGTTCATCACATTGATTGAAATATGAACGATTCTACAAAGGAACAGGTCGTTTCGACAGGTGCGGTGTTGTTTTTGTCAAAGGTTGATAGTCACTCGATAGAGTGCGGTAGATCAGCACCGAGTTAGTTCGGATGGATGTCGCTTTTCTGGTCACTATATGCCCATTCAAGTTACCAAGAAATGCGGATCTTAGAAAAATGAGAGGGAGCATGCGAGTTGCTTCCGATTCTCTCTAATGTATTCTATTGTTCTGGACGCCAAAAAAAAAATATCACAGAGAGGGGCCGGGTGAAGAGGTTAATGAATGAGGAATTATTCAGTCGGTGTAATCGGCATTTTTGTAGTTTTATTTTTCCACGAGCCTCGGACACTGCACTGTCACGCACAGTGGCTTAGAATACGGGCTTTTCCGGGATGCACTGACAAAAAAAAATTGGTTCGCCTCACTAATGGGTCTGTTGCGTATTTTTACAACATCAATATGACACATTGACTCTAATTTAAAATTCTCCGAAAATAACGATGCGCACATTTAAAACTTTCAAACTCCACTCCAGTGGCGTAACTACTCTTTTGCTCTGGGGGGGGGGGGATCAGATCTCACGATGTTTAAAAAAATCGACGACTTTCATTTTTTACCTTGTTTGACACCCCCCCCCCCTCTTCTGGTCACCTTAAAAACCAATAACTTTTTTTTTTTTTTTTTTTTTTTTTTTTTTTTTTTTTTGAGGCTTGTCCCCGTAAGAAATAACGTGCCGTATCGTTTTCACTATAAGTAACGTAAATATTTTACCGAATGAATTTTAGAAAATGCCGCTGAGTTGCCAATATTTATCGAAAATTGTTTATTATTTTGTTGTTCTGTAAAAATAAATTTCGCGTCCCTTCCAAAATTTACTCTCCTTTCCATTTCTTGACTCTTTCTCATGATTTTTCCATATACTATTGGGCTCGGGGGGGGGGGGGGGGGGGGGGGGGGGTTGGTCCCCCAGATCCCCCCCCCCCGCCTAAATACGCCACTGCTTTACTCATTAACGCAGGAATAATCACTTTCATTTCAAACAACCCGAGCTTCAATTCACACTATTATTGACTCTAATGTAAAATTCACCGAAAATAACGATGCACACATTAACAACTTTCAAACTCCACTCATTAACTCGGGTAATCACTTCCATTTCAAACAACCCGCGCTCGCCACTAGACACTATTATCACCGACATAAAACTATATAGACAAAACCACCTTGTTTATGTCGGCATCAACAATGGGGCTATTGCACACTTTTGCTATAAGCGATTTAATAGTCGATTATGGCGTAAAAACCTCAAAAAATAACGATGGCGGCACTAAAAACTTCCAAAATCCACTCCTCAACTCAATAAACGCAGTTATTTGCGGGAGCGTAATGGTGGCCGAAGGCACTAACAATGGGAGATTCCCATCTAACAATTCTGAAACTCCATCAAGAAGTGACCAATAAGAGACTACTTTCATTTGACACCGGTGTCACTAGGTGTTGTGGCACCATTCATCGGATGTGGATCATCACTCTGATGACTAATTACTCTGTGAATCATCCTTGTCAACATAGAAAGAGTGACGAAATTAAGATAGGAATCTCCTATTGTTAGTGCCTTCGGCCACCATTACGCTCGCGCAAATAACTGCGTTTATTGAGTTTAGGAGTGGATTTTGGAAGTTTTTAGTGCCGCCATCGTTATTTTTTGAGGTTTTTACGCCATAATCGACTATTAAATTGCTTATAGCAAAAGTGTGCAATAGCCCCATTCAACATAACTTACAAACATTTGAATGTTTTGTTTAGGTACATAAAATTCTTGTATTATTTTGTAATCTTTGAGCTGATTAATGCAGCCATATTTCATATAGTTAGAAGGGATTCCAAATTGTAGCTACGATGTTGTTTACATATACACGGTGGTTTCATCTATGTAGTAGCATGCCGCTAAAAAAAAGTGTATAGTGCAGCGCGGGTTCTTTGAAATTGAAGTGACTTCCTGAGTCAATGAGTGGTTTTTTGAACGTTTTAATGGGAGCATCGTTATTAATTTTACGTAAAAATCAAGGTTCTGTGTTGTTGTAGCAAAAGTATGCAACAGACCCTTTGTTGATGTAATTTGCGCAATCAAATTTAAACCTAACCTAAGAATCTCCCATGATACCAACGCAGCTCCACCAATATGCCCAATTCTGAGAATTTATGCATGAATCAACTCTTCAATCACCTGTAGGAAAGTTTGCAAGAGCTCCATTTATGGTGCATTTTTTTGGATCCACGGTCATTATTTAAACAAAATAACTTGAAATGGTGAGAAATGATCATTAAACATGCAGTTGGATGTACTCAATTGCTTGAAAAGTGAAAAAAAAAAAAGTGAAAATTAGTTTAGGGTTTTTTCAGACACCTCCCCCTTTCTTGGTATCATATGTCGGTAAAAAACTTGCGATATTCTGAGATTCATATAGGATTAAATGGCAAAACAAATACTTGCGAAATCGCAGTGGTACCATGAAATATGTGATTTGTCGTTATTCTAGTCTTCATCATGCATGCATAAATGTATGAGTGTACTACTTACTTATTTTTTTTTAAGTTGTAAGAGCAATACAATACATCGTTTCTTTGTTTATTTATCTTGATTTTTGTTGATTTGTTTTAATCTTAATTTTTGTTAATTTTCACAATGTCTAGAGCAATTAAAATCTTAATTTTTGTTCCAGTTAAAATATTTAGAGAAATATCTTATAAAAGCCTTCCGGGAAAGATATAATAAGCCCCATATTTTAGGCGTTTTTCAAGGTTAAGTATCTCCTAACCGATCTCTATGTATATTCGCCCAAAAAACAATGGCACGCCGTGAATCGATGTATTTTTTTTCAATTCACCGATGATTCCACCGGCCGAGAAAATATTACACAGTTCAATTCAGTATGACTGTAATGCACGAAAATATTCCCATCTGTAATCTATTCACAACCGGTGGAGTCGTCGATGACTTTAAAAAAACTTGGGGATATTTTAATTGATTAATTAACGGCGTTTCCACAGTTTAAGAAAAGTTTCCAGATCAGAGTATTTTCGTGCAGTACAGTCATACACTTAACTGAACTGTGTAATCTTTTCTCAACCGGTGCAATCATCGGAGAATTGAAAAATGTCTTTAAATTAAAAATAAAACAGGGAAATTTTTTTTAAGCATATACATATCTACATGTCCAGATACAAGTTCCAAGTTAGCCCCCCCCCCCCCGCTCCAAGTTACCTGAGTTTACGGTAATTATTGTTCATAATCTCAATTTTTATCTGGCAAATTATTTTTAAACATGAAACACGGAATTTTATATTGCTATGTGTAAGCGTAGAGTCCCTATACATATATGAAAGAGTCAAGACACGTGAATAGAAGTAAAGAAGAAAAAGGGGGTCTGAAGAGCCGGGGGGCGCGTCTTTTGTTTACATTTTTTCCAACGATCTTCCCGCCAAAGATTACTTATACATGTATCCGTGTGTAAGTAATCTTTGTTAGGTCAGCCTAACCTAATAACCTGCTGGCTTCACTACCTGTTTTAATTTACTGTGAAGAGTAATCGTGAATTTCATTTTTTTCTGAACACACTTATGTCAAATTTCAAGCGAAAATTTCATCAGTACAAGCAAAAAATGCCGAATTTTTCTAAAAGCGGGGCAGGGGGGGAAGATGATTCCATGAGATGTAAAGAAGGGGCGCGCCTCCAGGCTTCATGGGTCCATTCTTTTCTTCAGTTTTCAGCAGTCAAGATGGAATCTAGTACGCGAGACTCTTTCATGAATGGGGACTCTAGATCAGCGTCGCTCAAAAGTTCCATCGGAACAGAACAACAGATCTTCCACTGTGAATAGTGTTGGTCCATTGATCGAAGTTACTTTTGACAAACCGGAAATAACTCATCCCATCTCATTCGCAATTAGAAAATTAATGTACTTTATCTGCTGAGACCTGGCAAGTTGACTCGCCTTAATCAGGCCCATAAATTAATTGATTTAGTGTGCCACTGGAGCAGTCAGCGTTGCCATTTTTGACAAAAATTAGTCGACGTTTCCGGTTTGAGGGCCCTAAGAACCCGGATTTAACAGAACGAAAACGTATACTAAATTTTTTATGAAAATGGCAACGCTGTGAGGAGTATACATTAAGCCCAGAGTTAAGGGGTCTCTCCACCTGCGTATTTAAAAGCGCGAATTGACTGCTTGAGCCAATGGGATTCTCTGTTGTCGGTACACCGAACTCGACCTATCGACTTTAAGGCAGCTCATTGGCTCAATCAGTTTTTCGCGCTTTTAAATTCGCAAATAAAAGACCCCTTTTGACACATGGGAATAGAGAGAGAGAAGCTTATACACGACATACATTCGTCAATAGATGATTTTTGTGATGACTTGGTGATGACCGTTCCAAACAAAGACAAACTATCTCTCTTGCTCTCTCGTAACCCCCCCTACTGCCTTCTCCCTCTAATTTCAAAAATCGTATACAGAGACATTTTTTTGAAATTTTTTACATACATGAATTCCTCGAGCATTAAAATGCAATTTGATAATAATATGTCGTAGAACAAAGGCCCCGTATACGAATTTCGAAACTAAAAGAGATGGGTTACGTGGGGGGCACGGGAGAGCGAGTGAGATAGTTTGGAAGGCTACGCGTGTTTTGTCACAACCGATTGAAACTGATGAGTGCATTGTTGTAATTGTTGGCTAACCATTGACTTCGCAAAAACCGCTTATACCACGAAATCATGAGCTCGAACGAGCAACAAACCCAAAAAGACTTTATCTTTTAGATATTCAAATATAAGGATTCAAATTTTATGGGCGGGGATCGTATTTTTAAGGTATTTTTTTTGGTGAGATTTTCTCTTACAAGCGAGTTTTATACTTTGTGAATTTTATAAAAGTAAAAAAGAAAACAATGGGGCTGTTGCAAACTTTTGCTATAACGATTAAGAGTGTATAATCTAATCTAAAATCTCCTGAAAAGTCCATCGGCGGCATCAGAAAGTCATAAAAAGCAATAAAAAACTCACAAGAGGCGTTTAATGAAATCCAAGATGGCGGAGAAATATCGAGCAATCTGTATGCATGCACCGTGAACATCCAAGGATGACCAAATTTGACAACCTCGCTGGAGGCAGTGGTTATGTGTTTGTTTACATTGTGATTGGTTGTGATCGCGATATTGTGAGGTTGGCTATCCTTGGATGTTTATGGTGCTGTATACAAATTGCTCGATATTTCTCCGCCATCTTGAATTCCATTAAACGCCTCTCGTGAGTTTATTATTGCATTTTATGATTGTCTGATGCCACCAATGGACTTTTAAAGGGGATTTGACATTAGATTATACACTCTTAATTGCTGTAGCAAAATTTGCAATAGACCCATTAACTGAATCATAAACATTTAATGTGCAACCCCAATCTCACCTAGATTTCTGCTGTAGATTAGACAATCCTGGAAAAACTTGTTTTATCCTATGTTTCCTATGAATATATAGCTTTCGTTAGTTGTTGTTGTTCCTTGTCTGTTGTCTGACTTGCCGTCTACGTTCTACTGAACGTTCAGATATAAATTTAAACATAAGTTTTTTTTAAAAATTTTTGCTTGTTTATTCACATTTACTTTTTTTTTTTAAATAGTATATGTTTTTACAAGAGTTTCATAAATAAAAGTCAGTCGGTCAAAACAAAAATAGACTATATTTTCAAAAAATATTTTTTTTAAAATAAAATCGATCGTATCAGCACAGTAGTCATGCAAAGTTTTGCACTGCTTTAAAATAATTTTGAAACTTTTCTTTGCTGTGTAGCAAGAGTGGTTTAATTAGCAGTTAGTATACTCTTTTTTTTCAGTGTCAAGAATGTGAGTTGGTATCCATTTTTTACTTTCTCATCACTCAAACGAAGTTAGACATCGAGAAAGTATTGCAATAACGCATATGTCTGTCTGTCTGTATCCCAGCATCATAGATGTAGCCAGGATATTGTCTATCTCTCTCTTAGCCCATTTAAACGCATGTGTTAGAAAAGGATGGATATTGGGGCTGTCACGTGACTTCAGCCCCTCTTTCTGTCCTTTTCTAACACATGCGTTTAAATGGACTAAGACAAAGAAAGAAAACATCCTGGCTACGGCTATGCCCAGCATACTTTTTGAATCAAAAGTCCATACACAACCAGATTTTGCAGAGAGGCTGCTTTAAAATTCCTCAGAGGGTCTTCTTTTGTTTTTTCAAAATTTCAAATTTTAAGCAAGTTATGGAGGATAAATGGTTTCCTTTCAATTCAATGGGAAAATGGCTGAACATAAGAAAAAATTGGAATGTTTCAAATATTGCTGGTTGACTTTGGATTAAAATTTTCAAAAACACTCTGCAACCAGCCTTCTGTCAAATTAATCCCTTAAGACACGGAAAAAAAACTACGGTGAAAATAACCATACGGATACCTAATTTTGGCACCTGCTAGATGTTATAGTAATGTTAACCAGAAGTATACTATGTTTTGACTAGGTACTAGGTGATGTTACCTGATTGCATGTCGAATTTACTTAAAGTATCGGTAAATGTACCATACTTCTGGTCAAGTTTACCATAACATCTAGCAGGTGCCAAAATCAGGTATCCGTATGGTTATTTTCACTAATCTTTTTTTTCCGTGGAGGGATCTGGGGGGTCTCCCCCAGAATATTATAGGGGGAATCTCCCCAAAAATATTAAAGGGGGACCTGGGGGTTTACCCCTGAAAATGTAAGGGAGTTTTCAGGGGGGACCGGGGCCCCCCGGAATGAATATTTTACGCCACAACTAGGCAAAAGTGCCACTGACGGATTCAGAAAATTGGCCTTCTCTCTCTGTCCCCATTAGAACGTGTGGGTTAGAAAAGGACAGAACAGGGGCAGTCACGTGATTTTTGTCCCCTCTTCTATCCTTTTCTAACACATGCATTCAAATGGAGAAAGAGAGAGAAGGAAAATTTCTTGGATCCGCTAGTGAAAAGTACGGATCTGGAAAAGGCATTAGACGCTCTACTACCCCACACAGGGGAGCCGGGGAGTAAACAAAGGTGCCAAACATTTACTTACATGAGGGGTCCGTTTAGAATTTAACATTTTTCACTCATAACCAGGATTGAAACAATGAGTTTGATTTGCACATAACAGGCCTACAGGCGAAAAGAGGTACTAGCGGGGACAAAGATACCTAGTCAGAGTATGCAACAAGCACCGCACTTAATACATGTGTGTTAAATGGTATACCGTGCATTTCGTATTGCATACCCTGGTCATACTCCGGGAGTTCTGATTTTTTGAAAATGGGTCGAAATCGAACTTTGAATTTCGATTTAAAACGATAAATGACATCGACCTCTAGTTTGCGCCAAAAGTCTTACAATTTTATGCCCTTTCAAACGATGTATCACAAGATAGGGGTTGCTATTTGAAATTTTCGAGATAGCCCCCTGGGGGCCCCCTAAGGGGGGTGGGGCGTTTAGACCCCCAAAAAATAAAGTTCATCTAAAGTTCTGAAGAATGGTCTAAACCGCAACTTTTTATCTCAACTCGTTCAAAAGTTAGACAGGGGGGATTGGGGGATACATCTGTTACACCCTGTATGTTTGTCCCCACTAGTACATTCATTATGTGGTTCGGGCCGTAGAGTGAACAGTGTACTTAAGGTTCGGGTCCAAGTTTCAAAAATACAGTCAAAATCAATTTAGTTTTGATTGGTGTGATTTATGAGACGAAAGTATATCTATTGGTCTTTGTTTGGGTCCATCTGAGAACGAAAATAGTTGTAGTCTAAGATTAGGCCAAAGTTCACAATTTTGGACGTGAAGACGCTTTCTACACTGTTTCAAGAAGGATGCAATCGCTTTTGCTTTGCTGTACGACTGGTTTTAAATGCTTTCTTTAACCGTCGGTTGCGTTTCAACTTTTGGAATAAGTTATAGGTTATAACGGCTCTTGATAACATTTGATACAGCTCTGAAGGTGTAATAAGCCACGCAAGCTCGGAATGCGTAAATTGATGCCAGAAGTGCTTTGTGGGCTATTCTTAATCTGAAAATACATTAAATCAATAATTAGTAAATATCCACAGAATGGGTCTGTTGCAAACTTTCGCTACAGCAATATGTAGTGTTAAATCTGAAGTACACTGAAAAAAATGAAATTACTAAAAAAGCAATTAAGTTTGGTAAAATCAGTAAAATAAAGCACATGCTAATTTTACTTGTTAATTTCGGTGAATCCTACTAAAATTATGGCTAATTTTACGATTTGAATTGTAAATTTTGCTTAAGTTTTAGTAATTTTTCTATTTGGATTCCAAATTTTTCAATCTCACTAGTACATATTACAATCCAAATCATTGTGACTTTTGCATATTACATGGCTGTCTTGGCATGACAGCTATACAACTTGCAAAAATTACAATGCTTTGAATTGTTAAATTTACAATCCGATTGGTAAAATTTATGATCCAAATTGTAAAATTAATCAAAATTAAGCAAAATTTACGATCCAAAACGTAAAATTAGCTATGTGTGTAGTAAATTTTACTAATATGGCTGGTAAAATTAGCCTTTGCTTCATTCTACTGATTTCACAAATCTATTTTTTTCAGTGTAAAATCACGTGTAAAGTACGTGTAATTAACCCTCTAAGGGCCAGACTAGTTCAAATAGAACGCCACTCTTCCGTTTATATAGGGAATGTAACTATTCGTACTCGGGAGAGTTGGAATTGCCTATACAATGAATTGAAGGCGCCCGAAGACAACTTATCTTGCAAGTGTTTTCATCGATAATCGCGTTTATCCGGAATAAAGACTGAAACAACGTGCAGTAGACTATATGAGAAAAACAAGTATACTCGGTCTTGGACCATAAAGGGTTAAACTCACAAGAGGCGTTTAACTGAAACCCAAGATGGCGGTAAAATATCGAGCAACCTGTGTGCACGCACCGTAAACATCCATGATAACCAACGTTAACAACCTCACAGCATCGGAGGTTATGAATTAGTTTGCGTTGTGATTGGTTGTGATCGATTTTGCGAGGTTGACCATCTTGGATGTTCTTGCTTGCATACAGGTTGCTCGATATTTTACCGCCACCTTGGATTTCAGTTAAATTCCTCTTGTGAGTTTTATACTGCATTCTATGACTTTCTGATGCCACAAATGGACATTTCACGCGATTTAACATGAGATCGATTACTCTATAGCGCTGTAACAAAAGTTTGCAACAGACCCAGTTTGTAGATAATAATTAAAGTTTAAACAAAAAGAGCCAAGAAAATTTAAAAAGAAAAAAAAAAAATAGTTGGTTAACATTGGTAGGCTTGTCAATACGTACATTTTAAACAAAATAGACCCCTGGATGAAAATTGGAGGAATTTTACACAAAAATTACCCCCCCCCCCCATTTATAACACTGTAGCAAAAGTATCATGCAACAGACCCATTGACGTCATTGGGAGTGCGAGAGACGGGATTTTCCTCGTAGCACTCTCCAACACTCGCACCACTGTTTTGAATGTTTTGAACATTACTTACTAGCGAGTGACCATTCATAGCATTGCCCCGTCTCTGAAATGGACTACTTTGACTTTGGACGTAATGGGGCAGTTGCAAGGGTTTAAAATGTTGTGTTTTTTGTGAAGAAAATGAAAGTACTTGATGAGTTGAGAACGAAGATACTACTGTGGTTTCTAGTTTCATCCCATTGTTCCGGAGATGAGATTTTGGCCCAAAACACTTTGTTTTAAATGGGAACTCTGCGTAGTGACGTCACTACACACCCAATTTTTTTTACAACTTTACAAGTGCGTATCTGGTTATAGGACATTTCGTCAACTACTTTTTGTCCGGATACAAATTCGTCTAGGCGTTTTACGTCCTCGCATGTATGAAGGTAAGAAAAGATAGGTCCATGCGTTTAATTTTGGTCCATATGTTTGATTTTACTGAACATTTTTAATTTTTGACAACAGTTAAGAACAAGTATGAAAAATAATCATACTGCAAGGAAAAGAATTTATGGAAACATTGAAAATAATAAAATGGAAGGTAGATGAAGGTGCTGTTATGGTAACTTCATTTTCGTGTGGAGTAATTCATGTCCTTACCGATGTCATTCTATTTTTTTTTTTATTTTTTTCCAAATTTTCTGTTGCCAAAATTTGTTTCAATTGTCAACAAAAATTAAAACCCGCAGCTGCCGCTCATAAGGCTCCCAACGAATGATCTTGTTAGTTTTATCAAAAAGTATACCTAAATTATGATGTTTCCCAATTTTGGCAATATTTCCTGTATGGAGTTGGTGTTTTTATTTGGACCAATAAACTTTGGACATTATTTACTAAGTGGACCAACATGTTGCTGCCGCAAAAACGCAGTGACGTAAACAGTTGGACGAAACATGCGTGCGGACAAAAAGTCGTTGACGAAATGTCCTGAAACCACAAAACATCTAGGAGAAAACCAAAAGCACCATTGTTCTCAGCTCATCGAGTATTATCATTTTCTTTATATACCCTTGTAACTGGTCCCCATAGGATGAATTTGAATAATTTCAAGAATAATCTTTTGTTTCTCTGTATAGTTTCCATCCCAAACAAACATTTTCTACATCAAGATGCGAGCTAATTTGTTGCCTTTTCATTGGAGTAAGATTAGCGCACAAATAATGCTTTACTTTCTTACTCTAATCAAGTTAGAAAAGTGGAGTAAATATTGCGATGGCGCTGAAATTTTCACGGTATCTTGTTTCGATACTTGGCCAGCTGCGACTGAGTAAATCATGATAAAATAATTGGCTCTCATCACGCCTAATACTGTCTTAAAGAACATTCATCCATGACTTTTCAATATTTCTTAACCATATGTGAGAGGGAGGGGTAAATGCATCGAATTTTTGGGGTGTCCGTCTGTCTGTGAGTGTGAAACATGAACTCATGTTTTTCCCCGCCAGCATAACTATTGAACTATAGATCTATATGCATACAAATTTCGCAGAGATGTTGCTATTAACATACCTCAGAGGGACTTATTTTGTTTTTTGAAATTTTAATTTTTAGATTAGTTATGGATGAAAAATTGTTTCTATTAAAACCAATGGGGAAAAAGGTGAAAAAAAAGGAAGCATTTAAATATTTCAAAAATGGATCTTTGGATCTGGATAAAAATATCAAAGGGGGTTCTGGGGGTCTCCCCCAGACTATTAAAGAGGGGGGGTCTCGGGGTCTCCCTCAGATTACATTTGATGTGAGAAAGTGTTCGTAGGGTATTCCCTACAGTTTATTTATGCATTATATTGGTTTTTAGGAGGATAAGACTAATGAAAAGGTAGAACAAGAGTCACGAAAAGCACAAAGATTTTATCGATAAGTGAATACGAGGCGAGGTGGTTGACTAACCTTGCCATTCTTTTTCGTGCAAATTCCAAGTTACTAAAATCTTCTTTGACCATATAAAGTCGAAGGCCTCTGATGTACCAGTAGAAGAATTCGGCCCAGTCCACTTGTTTAATATCAAACAGGAAAAGTCGCTTGTCCATTGGAGAAAGTTTATTGTACAAATCAGCCACGTTATCGCTAGAATAGTCCCACTCTCTCTCACTGTATGCATACAAGGCCGTAACAAACACCGTAATTTTTCGGTAAGCTCGCAGCAGCCTGAAAAGTATTTCAGCCCACATTAATAAATTTGAAACGGAATTATATTCTGCATTTACATGAAATCGCTTCCCTCAAGATGGCCAATACTATCCTAGTATTCCTGAAGGTGAGAGTGAAGTGTATTTCGTGGAAAGGTCATTACAGCCGTCAGCCACCAAAAAGGATCCGTCGTGCCATTGAAAACAGCAGCGGCCCAATTCCAGCAAATTATTAATTTCGTGAGAGGGTATCCTATAAGTAAAACCATGATCTGTATCGGCTATATTTCGCGCCCCCTTTTCGAAAATATCAGCTGACTCTAGACATTCACAGAGAAAGATTATACTTCCGAAAAAAAAACTCACAATTAGTACATAATGTTTTTTTAAATTTCAAACAACGTATGATCAAATCATCATATGGAAAATCATCGGACTCCTGAATACGCATTAGCAACCAATAAAACGGTTGTCAAGCAAGGGCTTCTTTCCTTAAGACTAATGCGAGTGAACGTAGCAGACGATACTCCCTACTCACTCGCACTCATGCTATCTTATGGGAGAAACCACAAATCAGGCTCCTGACCAAAAACCGTACATATTTTTTATGGTTTAGGATTTTTGGCTCCATCTACAGCAAGCAGGGATGCTCCCTGTAAAATTTCAGCTCCGTAGCACAACGGGAAGTCAGTTAAGAACCCGTGGAAAGAATCTGTACAGCGACTCCACACGGCTTTTATATATATTAGATTAGATAGAAAATTAAACTACAAGTTTCTCAAATTTTATTGATGGTTTCATTCAAATTCATGCTGTTTTTCATAATATCATACCTATGTATAGGGCCAACAATTGTGCAAAATCCACAAATAATATTGAATAAAAATATTGATACTTTACAACCGTCAAAGTAACAGTTTAACACTGACAGAAATAAACAGAAGAGTAGTGAAAGTATTAACCTACCGCTTTTATGTAGAAACTATTTAATAACTTTTAATAAAATAGTCATTGTTAGTTAATAACTCACATAGGAGGCTTGCCGGTTAATCTTCGATAGGTATCGAAAAGAATTGCAGGAATAACGTGCATTTGAATGTTTTGAATGTAGTAGACCAGTTTTCTACTTTCTGTTCGAAATGTGTACGGCCAGATTGCTGCAACCGTTTGGGTATCCGAATAAATATTTGCAACCTCATTGAGTTTCATGAAATTGTCCCACGTTAGATTTTTGTGGTAATGAGTCGATACCATATTGTAAACTGGAAATGTTTTTCGATCATTCCTGCAAATGACGGTAAACTATTTAACTTATTTTTCCCAGGAATTACAAGGATTACAACTTCATGATGTCATTTTTGATAGCATAGACTCCAAAATCAACTATGCATGCAGATGATAATTTCTACCTGTATTTTCTTCCGTGTATTGTTTGGCTACAGCTCAATGGGTCTGTTGCAAACTTTTGCTACACCGATTAAGAGTGTTTATTCCAATGTAAAATCGCCTGAAAAGTCCATCGGTGGCATCAGAAAGTTATAAAATGTAATAAGAAACTCACAAGAGGCGTTTAATGAAATCCAAGATGGCGGAGAAATATCGAGCAATTTGTATGCATGCACCACGAACATCCAAGGATAGCCAACCTCAAAATATCGATCACAACCAATCACAACGTTAACAATCACATAACCTCTACCTGCAGTGAGGTTGTCAAAGTTGGCTATCCTTCGATGTTCGTGGTGCATGCATACAAATTGCTCGATATTTCTCCGCCATCTTGGATTTCATTCAACACCTCTTGTGAGTTTATTATTGCATTTTATGACTTTCTGATGCCACCAATGGACTTTACAGGCGATTTTACATTGGATAAAACTCTCGTAATCGGTGTAGCAAAAGTTTGCAACAGACCCATTAGACAAGAAAAACAGGAAACAGACCACTTGGTCTATTGCGAAGGAGGATACTGCCAAGATGGCGACTACAAAGACCTTGTTTGAGGCTAACACAAGATTACAACAACAAGAAATTAATAACTTATCGGTTTGGAGGAAGAGATGGAGGGTTGGTTTCGACACCTCAAAATCAGCGCATGTTATATTTACGTACAAAAAAAAAAGGTTATGAGCCGGTTTGAATTTTAGACTTTATAATGTAATGTGATTTTCGTGAATCTCGCTGGTTTTTACGTCGATTCATCCATTCATTTGCTTATAAAAAAAGTATGTACGAGTCTCATTTAATTTTCTTTTTGAATTCTAAAAACGAACCGGTCATTCGCAATTTCCCACGCTGCTGCGATCGATGCGTTAATTACATAGTCCACCGGAATCAGATCCGCTTTCTTATGTTTGTCACAGTAGAAAGTGTGCAGAATACCCAGTGCAGCTCCGGCTATTGCTCCTGTGGCTCCGTAAACATTATTGATCCAAGCTCGCACAGGATCTTTGTACGTGCCGACAACTGAAACCGAACATTATTCATCATGAATATGTATGACTCTGACCAGCCCCTCTCTATTACTAGTTTTCCAATGGGTCTGTTGCATACTTTTGCTACAACAATATAGAACCTTGATTCTTATGTAAGATTCGGCGAAAATAACGATGCGCAAATTAAAAACGTTAAAAATCC
Organism: Trialeurodes vaporariorum; assembly: GCA_011764245.1. Taxonomy (NCBI): domain Eukaryota; kingdom Metazoa; phylum Arthropoda; class Insecta; order Hemiptera; family Aleyrodidae; genus Trialeurodes; species Trialeurodes vaporariorum. The sequence goes on along the minus strand of VMOF01000013.1, from coordinate 47,160,962 downwards.
ACTCATTAACTCAGGAAATCACTTCAATTTCAAACAGCCCGCGCTACACTAGACACTATTTGCACCGGTATACTACTACATAGACGGAACCACCGTGCATAAGTAAACAACATCGTAACTACAAAATGATGGACTTTCTTTTTTAATACGTAAAATAGAACCTGCATTTGCTGTCTGATCTTTTCGGATTATCAAAGATTGCAAACTAATATAAGAAATATACGCATCTAAACGAAACATTCCAATGTTTGTAAGTTTCTGTTCATGTTTACATAAACGAGATGGTTCCATCGATGTAGTTAGAAGTCGGTGATATAGTGTCTAGTGTAGCGCGGGTTGTTTGAAATGGAAGGTATTTTCTGAGTTAATAAGTGGATTTTGAAAGTTTTTAATGTGCGTATCGTTATTTTCGCCGAATTTTACTGAAGAAACAATGAGTTGTATTGATGTAGCAAAAGTACGCAACAGACCCATTGAAGGGAGAATTCGTTGTCACATTCAGATGTTGAGGACATTTTTTCGTCACATTTTACTGGCGCGCTGTGGCCTTTTGTCTGCGCTGCACCTGTCATTTATCATTGATTATACAATTGATCATTGGTTGATGGCAGAATCATAGAATGGGGCTCTTGCAAACTTTTGCTATAAGCAAATAAATGGTCCAATCTGATGTAATGACCAGCGAAAATCACGAAAATCACACCAAAAAATTCTAAAATTCAGTAATAAACTCAGAAAACTGCTTTAACTGCAATATCGTAATGGCGCTTCAACGCAGGTATCATGGGAGATTCCTGTCAATTATGTCACTTTCTCTACGAACACAGATATAAGTCTCATTTTAGATAGGAATCTCCCACGATACCTGCGTCTTTCTGCTATTATGTCCGATTCTGAGAGTGAATTTCGTGATTTTTCAGTGTACTCATTGTCATTGTTACACATTTTTACACAAGAATCAACTCTTCAATCCCTCGTAGTAAAAGTTTGTAAGAGCCCCATTTTAAAAGGAAAAATATCCAGGTTTTTCGGGAACAGATGATAGGATCTAAGTTTTTAGGACATAATGGGGCTATTGCACACTTTTGCTACAAGGGATTCAAAAGCCGATTTTGGAGTAAAAACCTCAAAATGTAACGATGGCAGCACTAGAATCTTCTACAACCCAGTCCTACAATCAATAAACGCTTCCATTTGCGCAAGCGTAATGGTGGCAGAGGGCAGTAACAATGGGAGATTTCTGTCTTGATTTCGTCACTCTTTCTATGCTGACAAGGATGATTCACAGAATAATTAGTCATCAGAGTGATGATCCACAACCGATGAATGGTACCGCGACACCTAGTGACAGCGGTGTCGAATGAAAGTCGTCTCTTATTGGTCACTTCTTGATAGAGTTACAGTACTGTTAGTTGGGAATCTTCCCATTATTACTACCCTCAGCTACCATTACGCCCGCGCAAACAAAAGCGTTTATTGAGTTAAGGAGTGGATTTCGGAAGTTTTTAGTGCTGCCATCGTTATTTGAAGAGGTTTTGACACCAGAATCGACTATTAAATCGCCTGTAGCAAGAAGGTGCAACTGTCCCATTAAATTATACTCAGACAAATCAGGCGGGTGTGAATTAATCCAATAAAATTACCCTGCCTACTTTTGAGTGGCGTAGCGTGCAATTTGGCAACGTTGTACTGTGTCTATTTAAACACATGCAAAAAGTCGAATGCGAAGGTGTTCACCGAACACCTTCTAGTTCGATTTTTTACATGGCTTCAAATGAACGAACTGCATAGTTGCCAAATTCCACGCTGCGCCACTGCTACTTTTATTACAGCGTTTTATATTCCCATAAATCTAGTAAGTAAGTATTATCATTTTGATAAAATATCACAAAATCTGAGGGACGGGGGTCAACTTTTTTCTCCTTTTTCCCTCCTCCACTCAGAATTGTCTTTACCTTCACTTCACTTTCCTCCATCTTTTCATCCCTTCATTCCATATCATCATCGTCATCATTATCGTCATCATCATTTTTATCTCTCGTTCGTTTTTTTTTTCAGGAACATAAAACTAAAGAAAATTCTACTATACCCATAAATATTTACAAAAAAAATCATACTGTAATTATTTTATGCTATTTATCATAAGAAAAAAACAAGTATTGTACTCATGTTGTATATTCGTGCCAATAAAACTTGTTAAAAAAAAAAAAAAAAAAAAAAAAAAAAAAAAAAAAAAAAATTGATAAAACTTGGTGGTCAGGAGATAATCCGAAAATGGTGAAAAGTCATACAATTTTGGGCCCTTTGGTTAAGTTGGGGGCTCGTGCTTCAACTTTTAATTTTAATCTGTCTCAAAAACGGAACGTCAGCCGTTCTAGTGTATTAACTTTACCTATAGAGGGTCTCGCGATGGCCAGAGGCAAAGAATATTCTTCCACATATTTCTGAACCACACTCTCAGCGACAGCTTTTGTAAACCCGTATGTGTTCAGCCACCTACCTAAAACTCTAATCAGAATTTCGAAGTGAGTGCAAACAGTATCAGTTTAGACGAAGTATGTTATTTAGTTGGAATGGGCCGATTGAGCGATGATCTCACAATCACAATGGGGCAGTTTCAAGGGTTTGAAATGATGTGTTTTGTATCAAGAAAATGTTAGTGTTCGATGAGCTCGGAACAATGGTACATTTGGTTTCATCCTAAGTGTCCCGGAGACACACTCGAGTAAAAAAGTAAAAAATCGTGTGCGTAGTGACATCACTACGCGGAATTCTGGATTCCCATTTTAAAAAAAAAAAAACATATTTTGGGCCAAAATCTCATCTCCGGAACAATGGGACTTAATTAGAAACCAAAGGCATCTTAGTTCTACTCTCATTAAGTACGCACTTTCATTTTCTTTATAAAATACACATTTCAGAGGGCCGATCATTTACTTTATCGTTAAACCGATCGATAAAACTGTCTACGAGTGATGCTATTGGTCGAAAATTGTAAAACTTGGCTGTTGCTATGGTAACCATTGTTAAGAGTCTCGTTTTATAAAGGCTATTCATGAGTAACCTTTAAAAAACGGACACTATAACGATGGTTACCATATAGCAACGGCTAAGTTTTACAATATTCGACCAATAGAATCACTCATAGACAGTTTTATCGATCGGTTTAACGATAAAGTAAATGATCGGCCCTCAAACCCTTGTAACTGCCCCATTGGATTGAAACAAATGTTCTATCTCACTCACTCCCGTCAAGTTACCCAAAAGAGATCAGATCCACATTTTCAAAGGCAAATTCATGCAAGTAAACAACAAGTTCTCTGAAATTATTTTTCCATCTGAAAATTTGTTAAGTACATAAGTATATCAATGTTAAGATTAGGAGGGAGAAAAAAAACATCCGGTGAATAAATCTCATACCTCAATGGCTACTGTCAAGAGTTCTCTTTCAGAATTGGAGGCCGATCCGAATATAGAACTTTCTTTAGATTCGTAGGATTCATTTTGATGGAGCGTATATCCTATCGTCTAAAACTGCGACGTCCATATATAGGTTATTTCAAACGCCATAATTCAAGCTGAAACGTACGTAAAATTTAAATTAGCTAAGATTGAGATTGATTGGCAAATATTAAAATAGTCTTCCTTTTTTACGACACACATTGCCTGAGCGCATTTTATATCTAACGAATTCACACTCATTTTAGTGCCAAAAGTGCATTTTACTGGATTCAGTTGTAGTAAGAAAATAGTCTCTAAAAATTAAGCGGGAACTTCGGTCTCGGTCTCCAAATCTGAAACGAGTTCTACCTTAGCCTATAACATTCTAGCGTTACCATATGGATACAGTAGAGGGTAGTCTTCATTTGGTTAGAGGTGATTTGGTCTATGGAAATTACGTCTACTATTTTTTGGTCTATGGCAATTACGTCTACGGTCAAAATTCCGAAACGGGCCAAATGGTGTCCCAACAAGATAACATTCTTAAAAAAAGATCGAATAAGTTCGATGTTCCGATTTTCAAGTCGAAGGAACTTAGTTTTATGAGGAGCAATAGTAATTAAGCTTTTAAAGTCATTTAAATACTAATTTTAATTGTTTTATGGTTCAAAATGTCCGTCGGTTACGCGTCCCCCACACGAGTTTTTGGTATTTAACCTAAGTTTTTGATCATATTTTGAGGCTGCAATGAATTTTGAAGATAACGGAAATGCTGAAAAAACTCCGTAGAACACGTGTAAACTATCGTTTTTTACGAAATTATTTTTCTTCGTGCCATAAATTGTTAAAAATGGTTGTCCCCCGGTTCCAAAATGTCCGTCGGTTACGCACGGATTTCACTATCTTATAACATATTAAAAGCTCATTTAAAAGTGAAACTGGGTAACTTACGTCTTTCTCAACCACGCTCCAACGTTCTAAACAGGAATTATCAACATCTGTGCAAATGGATTTTATTTGGAAACGATTTTCACCAACAAATCCGATCTCGTGATTTGCCTATGGCCCTAGTCACCGGCACTTAAATATACGAAAAAGATATCTAATACAGTAAAGTTCCGCCCTGTAATTTTTAATTCAATTCAACTACCGTAATTTGCTTTAAAAATCAACATCAGAGATTATTGTAACAAGTAATATTGTTTTTATTAAAGTGCTTTTGAAATTGTCGGTTACGTAACCGACAGCGTAACCGACAATCGACAAGTTATTTTTCATTAGTTCATCATGCGTTTCCGGCTGTTTCCGCGGTACATGAGAAATATCGAAAATTCAGCGGAACCCTTCGGTAAAAAATCTTTTCTAGTAGTACTGAAGGTAAACAATTACTCATTGGGTTTAAATTTTGACTTGAAATTTTTACGGAGCATGCATGCTCAATTGGCCCGATTTGAAATTATGACCCCTACTATTTTTTTGGTCTATTTAAAGTTCGGTCTATAATATTATTTTGTCCACAACTATTTCGTCTAATGTGTCATTCATTTCGTCCACTATCATTTAATGTTCACCGATTCCTCGTCCAATGGCTAATTATTTACAAATAAGGACTAATAGGTCTGTTGCAAACTTTTGCTACAGCGCTATAGAGTAATTAATCTGATCTAAAATCGCATGGAAAGTCCATTAGTGGCACCAGAAAGTCATAAAATGCAGTATGAAACTCACGAGAGACGTTTAATGAAATCCAAGATGGCGGTAAAATATCGAGCAACCTGTATGCATGAACCACGAACATTCAAGGATAGCCAACCTCACAATATGGATCACACCCAATCATAACGTAAATAAACACATAACCTCTGAAGCTGTGAGGTTGTCAACGTTGGCAATCCTTGGATGTTAAAGGTGCATGCATACAGATTGCTGGATATTTTACCGCCATATTGGATTTCATTAAACGTCTCTTGTGAATTTATTATGGCATTTCATGACTTTCTGATGCCACCAATGGACTTTTCGGGCGATTTTACATACGATGAAACACTCTTTATCGTTGTAAAAGTTTGCAACAGACCCATTGCAAAATAGGTCTACCTTATTCTTTCTTTTACTAACGAATAAAGTCTACGCTTAAAATTTCAATGGTTATTTGGTTATTTTTTCTACATTTCTTACGCCAAGAAGTAAATTAACAGTTATTGATCGTCTCGTATTATTGCAGCTTATCTTGTATAAACGGGTTCTCACCGCAAAACAATTTTTTCAATGCATTGCATATGATTGGTCTACTAAAAGATTACTTATACTTACAGATATGGCATAAGCCCGAATTTTGTTAAGTTGACTCCGGCCGTAATACAACCGGGCATACAGAGGGGATCATAAAGATTACAGCGAAAAGATTACATTTTCCATGTTTCTCTGTTACAAAACTGTTCCGTATTCCAAGTTCCACTGTTCACGTTCCGTGTTTGTTCTGGTTCCGCAAACAAACACAGGAAAAGTGGGAAACGTAATCTTTTCGAACCAGAATTCTGTAATCTTTATGATCCCCTCTGTATGCCCGGTTGTATCACGCCCGGCGTTTTATCCATTTTTCACTTAACACGGGCCAGATGGCTAATGCCATATCTGTATGTATAGGTAATCTTTGGGTCTACTCCTAATTCATTAGAAAATTTTGTGGACCAATTTTTTAATAGCTGTATTTGTGAAGTAGGCTTTCACGTCGTAGACCTGTTTTTCCGGACCAAAAGCCTGTAGACCTTTTTTCAAGTAGACGTCCTTGATTATTAGACTTCTTGTCTGTAGACCTCATGAAATTAGACTTTTTGTCATTTTACATTATTTATTAGACTTCATGACTGTAGACCAATTTTTAGTAGACCAAACGACCTGCAGGCTGATTCTCCCTATTTGTACGAGACGAGACGAGATAGGAAGTAACGATGAATCCCATTGGTTTAAACGGCGTCACGTGACAGATTTGAAGTCATTGAAGCGCGAGGAGAACGACCTCCGAGTCATGATTTTGAAATGAATGACTCGGAGGTCGTTCTCCTCGAGCTTCAATGACTTCAAATCTGTCACGTGACGCCGTTTAAACCAATGGGATTCATCGTTACTTCCTATCTCGTCTCGTCTCGTACAAATAGGGAGAATCAGCCTGCTGAAACCCTTCATTTTTCGGGGGAATTGCAATCAAGGGTTGTTAGATTGACAATAGCCTCGATTATGCGAGAAAGAAATCTGAACCCGGGTTAGGGTGATTCTTATTTTTTAAAATTCCGAATTTTTTTTTTGAGAACGCTCGATTTTTTGTTCTTCATGGTCTACAAAATTGACCCATAACAAGCATTTTGAAAAAAATTGATTCTAAATGGACGCTCAACCGCAAAAAGGGCGTAAGTACCAAATATGAATTTCTGAGTGTTTTAATTCTCAATTATGGTGTAAAATAGGCACTTCTGGCCTTAAAGGCCTCAAATTCTCATTATTTTTGGCATATCTGCAACTCTAAGGCCATAAAAGTCCATTTTATGATTTGCGTCAAATGCTCCCGCCGCGCTTCGCCCGTTTGAGCAGCATCACCGGTCATGGTTGGCTTCAACGAAAGTTAGATAAAAATTTGCTGGACCTCTCGGATCTTTTCGGGAGCTTAAAGTAGGGTATGAATGGAGTCATTTAAAGCCAAATTGAAAAAAAAAAATTCCTCGAGCTCCTCGAAAAATAAATTGATTTTCAAGTTTTTTAGGAAAATCAAATTAAAAAAAAAAAAAAAAAAAAAAAAAAAAAAAAAAAAAAAAAAACTTATTTTTTTTTCTTTTTGCAACCTCTATCTTGTGATACATCGTTTGTAAGGGCATACAATTCTAAGACTATTGACATAAACCGGAGGTCGATATCGGTTTTCCTTTTCGATACATCGAAGGTCAAAGTTCGATTTGGACCCATTTTCAAAAAAATCATTACTTTTCTTTGAGAAGTCGAATTTTAAAAAACTAGAACCTTAAATACTCTAAATAGCAAGCCTCTTCCAGAAAAAAATGCGATGTACCGCTCGATGGGGGTCGTCGCTCGGAATCTTTCAGATAATCCCCCTGAGGGGTGTGGGCAAGAACGTTGAAAAGGTTTGTGGGCTATGTAGGTAACCTAATTTCGACTCATCTTTTGTTAAAATTGCAATTTTTTTCTGGAAGATGCTTGCTATATTTAGAGTATTTGAGACTCTTAGTTTTTTAAAAGCCGACTTCTCAAAAAGGAGAAATGTTTTTTTTTTTTTTAAATAGCTTCATATTTGGTACTTACGCCCTTTTTGCGGTTGAGCATCCATTTAGAATCTATATTTTTCAAAATGCTTGTTATGTGGGTCAACTTTGTAGACCACAAAAAACAAAAAATCGAACGTTCGCCAAAAAAAAATAAAATCGGAATTTTAAAAAAATAAGAATCACCCTAATCCGGGTGTTGATCTGCCCGCATGAACACTTCGGTTTTTTCTGAACTCAGGTTTGACTCGACCCCGATTCAAACCCGATGTCGAGTCGGTGAACTTAAGAGTCCCACGTAGAGAGTTAAGACAAGAGGGTAGTCAATCTCTTATTGGTTAACGAGTTTTAGGCTCTGCCGATGCCGCCATTGGATGCGATTTGCACATTTGTTTACATACTCTTGTTTACAAAACGAAGGGGTCCAACGGTATTTTACGGATAAAAGAGTTAAGTTAATTGTGGAGGAAGTTGTTAATTTCAATCATGATGCACCTCATTAATGTCTACAATTCTCAAAAGAACCTTTAAAAGCGTAAATAAATGTCGATCAACAAAAGCAGTAAAAGATTACACTGTTTAGAAACTCTGCGGCACTATAATCTTTTCAGTGGACCCAAACACAAAAAAGGCTTTAAGAATGTAAAAGAATGTGCAAAATCGCAACCAATGGCGGCGCCCATGGTTTCACTTGTCTTAACTCTCTACGTATAGGGACTCTAAAGGTGAACTAGGGTTGACGTCAAGGTTATAGATCAAAGAGGTATGCTCATCTGACTTCGCGCCACAAATTCAGTGGCGCGCAGTTCAAAACCACTGCAACCAAGATGACCGGCAAAAGATGAAAACGTATACTCTTTGCAGAAAAATCGGGTTGTTTTCTGCTTTCTTGCAGAGGGCAGCCCAGTGTTTTCTGCAAAGAGTATACGTTTGCTGCTTTTGTTGGCCATCTTGCCGGCAGTGATTTTGAACTGCGCGCCACTGAATTTGTGGCGCGAAGTCAGATGAGCATACCTCTTGAATCTATAACCTTGCGGGTTGACGTGGCATCGATGTCACCAAAACGAGCGACACCGAGCATCGCCGCCATTTTCGTCATAAAAGTAAACAAACACCGAGAAGAAGAAGAAAGACACCCCTCTAATCCAATGTCAAATGTACGGGTATATTTACTCGCTAACCCGAGTTAGACCCGGGTTTGGCCCAACTCAGGTAGCCTTTTCTGGATATCCTAGAATCGCAAAAAAAAGAGAGAAAAAAAAAAAAGTTTTGGGAGTTACTTTATTAGGGGTTGTTGTTTATGAAAACAGTTTTAAAAAAAAAATTGAATAATTAAGAATGTTATGGGTTATTCCAATACCGCCTCTACACATACCAAGCTGCTTTTTTGAGGTTAGGGTCATCTTGGTATACAGAGCTTATGAAGGGTGCAATGTTGATGAAATTCAAAATATTGTTTTATCCTCTCTAAATATGATTTTCAAGCCTTTTAATACTTTATGTAAGTAACTAAGCCCAAAACTTTCATTACTGACGTGCTTTTCCAATTTTGGTTGAACTTCAAAAAACCAACGAAATACTCGATAACTCCATAAGCGGGCCATAAGCTTACGTATACCAAGACGAACATAACCTCCTCGATCTCAAAACAGAGCAGCCGGGTATGAGTAGAGGCGGTATTGGTTATTCTATACATGCCTAGTAAGATTTGGTGGTTCAGAAGAGCACGGTACAGGGAGGAGGGGGGGGGGGTCTAAAAACTATTTGTATTGTATAAATTGCTTACTGAGGTGTAATAGAGCCTATCTGACGATCATCCAACTCGCCCAACAGATGCTCTATCTCTTCATCGCTAAAGCTTACGGGGTAAAATTTCTCTCCAATGTGACTTCTGTGTGCGTGAGAGTATGCTGTTGAAAAATGAATCATTGCCTGAAAAACCGAGAACAAAATGAGGAGCCGTTTATGTTTGAAGTCATTGGCGGATCCAGCTATCTGACAACAGTGTATTCTCCCCCATTTGATTGCATGAGAAATAATCGATTTGTCATGGGGCTGTAGCCCCGCCAAGAATCGATTGTTAATCATACATTCAAATGAGAGGAATGCTCAGTTGCCAGATTGCTCGATCCGCCTATGTTTGAAGTCCGTGCCACACCGAAGCTAATATGAACGCGAACGCTGCTTGGAAAAAAAAAAAAAAAAAAAAAAAAAAATGGCTTGAAAATTAAAAAACTATATAAAAACTTCCAAAGAACCATACCAATAGAGCGGATTTATGGAAAGTGATCTTGAAACACCAGGGGACTGATTCTGCTCTTTTGGACGAGACGAGACGAGATAGAAGGAATCGACCGTCCCCATTGGTTTAAACGGTGTCACGTGCTAATTTTGAAGTCGTTCGAGTCGTTCATTTCAGACCGAATGACTCCCCGTTCCTCGAATGACTCGAAATCTGTCACGGGACCCCGTTTAAACCAATGGCATTGCTCGATTCCCGCTAGCTCGTCTCGTTCAAAACAGCAGAATCAGCTCCCAGGTAGGCAGCTATGATAGAAAGCTCCGACGGACATTTTTGCACAGGCTCAGTTTGTTTGCGTCATTTTGTTTAGCTTTTAAAATTTAAAAAAATTAGAAAAGAAAAAAAAATTGTGTCAGATCCATTTGAAATTGGTTTTAAACAAAAGGACAAGTGTCTTAAAGTGGCTATCTAGAAACAGAAATTGATATAACAGGTTTTTTTTTTTTTTTTTTTTTTTTTTTTTTTTTTTTTTTTTTTTTTTTTTGGTTAAAGTATGAGAAGCAAACAAACCAAGCCCTTTGAAATGTCCACGAGAGACAGAGCTGCCGATTTGCGTAGATTTAATGACATTTTGAAATTCAACGAAGATTCCACCGGTTGAGAAAATATTACAGAATTTAGTTCAGTGTATGACTGTAATGCACGAAAATACTAGCGTCTTCCATCTTTTCTCAACTGATATATTTTAATTAATTAATGGCGTTTCAACCGATTGAGAAAAGATTACAAATCAGAGTATTTTCTTGCATTACAGTCATACACTGAATTGGACTGTGTAATCTTTTCTCAACCGGTGGAATCATCGGAGAATTCAAAAATGCCATTAAATCTACAAATCCTCTCTTTTGCTACACCTCGTTGATTCTAATGTAAAGGTACATGACACTTGATTCTAATGTAAAGGTACATGACACATAAAGGTGCGAGCAGAGATTACTAAGCCTAAGAGATATGACATAACGATTCAAAAGTGTTATTCGACTCCTCCGAAGTATGCAATGTGGCGTACGCTGGTGACCGTAAACATTGTTACTACTGTTGTTGTTTGAATGAGATTTGACAGCAACGCCACTAACTAAATTAATAAGAATAATAAAGTGTTTGGGAAGTTTAATGAGCTCTGAGTATATTTTGTACGTGAATTTGAAAATCTAAGTAACTTTAATCATCCCATCGGCCATTAAATGACAAACATTTAGATGCTGCAGAGAATCTAACCTCATTTCCAACAACATGAATAACAACAATGTTTACGGTCACCAGCGTACTGCACGTTGTATCACGGCCATTCTGCAGGCGTTTTTTACGGAGCCCGGCCAACGGTTTTTTAACACGGCGGAGATAGGAAGTGCCATATCTCTTAGGCTTAGTAATCTCTGGGTTCGAGCGATAAACTAAACAGCCGTTACCTTGAGATTTGGCATTTTCCGTGCCATCTCTAGAAGGTATTTCGTGGCGGCGACATTGATATTGTAGGCGTCCCTCAGATGCTCGTCCATTCGAAGCGCAGCTGCGGCGTGGAAAATAATCTCAACTTCTCCCAGAAGTTTTTCCCAATCAGAATCCCTGATTCCCATCCGTGACTTGGCGCACTCCCCTTCCACCAGTTCAACCTTCGACAAGTAATCGGGTGTCTTGGCTTTCATTTTTTCAAATAACTGTAAATGAGATGAGAATTCAGAGAGTATACTCGTACTTAAAGTAAGATTACTCTATGTTGATGAATCTATGTACTATGATTCTCAAAAGAAAGTACCCAGGGCGAAATGGGTCTGTTGCACACTTCGGCTACAGCGTTTTAAAGTATCCATTCCTATGTAAAAAGCCGAGAAAATAACAATGGCAGCATCAGAATACACTAAAATTCAGTATTAAACTCACAAATTGCGAAAAACACCAGACACTATTCACCCCTGCAACTTTCCACCACGTGCACAATATTTCGTGAAATTAGCGCGTAGCGCGGCACATTCAAATAATCACGGCCGACTGTTATCTCAGCTGACTTCATAAACAAATAAACAGTAAACACTGACGGCATCTGTTCGAATTCTTACGTTTCAATGTCCTCAATTCCTCACAAAAGGTTGTGAAAGGTACAATTCCAAGGATGATTCCAACTTCGATCATCATGCTTGGAACTCCTGTGTGTTATTGTTTCATTTTTATAAGTTTTCGACACATATATCGGTCTCCGTACCTTTCACAACCTCTTGTGAGGAATTGAGGACATTGAAACGTAAGAATTCGAACAGATGCCGTCAGTGTTTACTGTTATTTGTTTATGAAGTCAGCTGTGATAACAGTCGGCCGTGATTATTTGAATGTGCCGCGCTAATTTCGCGAAATATCGTGCACGTGGTGGAAAGATACAGGGGTGAAAAGTGTCTAGTGTTTTTCGCAATTTGTGAGTTTAATACTGAATTTTAGGGTTTTCTGATGCTGCCATTGTTATTTTCTCGGCTTTTTACATAGGAATTGATACTATAAAACGCTGTAGCCGAAGGGTGCAACAGACCCATTCTTACTGTTAAATTGACATTTTTTTTTTCAATGAAACTTTCGATTTTTCAGAACGTACCTTAAGAAGGTCCTTCTGATTAATCCTTAAAAACTTGACCATCGCAAAATTGTTTGAAAATTGCCAAGATTTAAAAAGAGCAAAAATTTCGACTTGGGTACTTTCTTTTAAAAGGTCTTCTTTAATTAACCCCTTATGGAGCAAGGAGGAGTACTCGTTTTCATACTCCATATGTACTATCAGTCAATTAAAGATTGGGACTAAAATATGCGGCTCGAAATGCGCCCGCCCGCTTATCTGACTCGATTTGCTCAGAATCTAGAGCGGTGTTGCCATTCCCAAATAAATGTGCGAAAAAACCGAATCAATTGAGGTGGGCTATAACTGAACAGTTACAGGGGAGATAACGCACCGCAAACCTTCTCGCATGAGGAGCCAATTCTCCGCCGCTCGCCGCCGCGCCGCCCGCAGCAGCGTCCATTCACTAAAATCTTATTCTTTCAAAATCAGTTCATCGAGATTCGGTGGTCGGTTCTCTCTCCGCTACCTTCTTCCCCCTTCCTATTGGCCCTGTCTCATTTTATCACTCATGCCACTTTTCGTTCGACACTTCACATTTCAAACGTTTTCCTTCGGACCATGTTTCTTTCACCATTTGCCTAAGAATGAATGCAGAGCTTCCCGAATCAGAGCATATTGTAAAAATCTTGGATTTAGGCGTCTGGCCGTCTGTAGAAGAAATTTCTCGCTGGCGGGAGGGGGGATTTAAATGCACTTTCCAGCTGATTTTCTCTAAGTCCCTATATGTAGAGAGTTAAGACAAGACAGGGGCGGATCCAGAAAAGTCTCAAAGGATGGGCCATTTTTGTAACGTGAAGGGGGGGGGGCCCTCCCTTATAAAATTTTGAAAATTTTAGCTTCTCTAAAGCCAATTTGAGGCATCTTTTAACGGTTCACTCATCATTTTTATACTACCTCATTTCAATTTTTGTTAGTAAAAGGGGGTCAAGGGTAAAATTTTGGAACGGCTGATATTTTACATCATTGACCTCTCTATCAACACAAAACTATTTAATCAGCAACCCCCCCCCCCCCCTAACTCCCCCCAATTATCTTGTTCTTATGAGCTCGAGTAAACTTTTCCTTCCTCCTCACTAGGTTTGCTCCCGGCTCCCACTTTTCATTCAAATTTTGGAATGCCAGCTACCTATATTTTTTGCATTTTCGTAGAAAATGGATGTCTAGTGAATGAAATTAAGACCCTATTCTCCCCCCCCCCTCAAAACCTAGTATAATATACCTACGGTTACTTAAAGGCTTTTGTTTTTCTCTTCTCTTTTTCTTTTGCTTTTCCCTCTCTTTCTCTTCCTCTAACTGCTTTTTTTTGGGGTCCAAGGGGCGGGGCATGCTGCCGTGGCCCCCCCTCTGGATCCGCCCATGAGACAAGAAGGTAGTCAACTTCTGATTGGTCGATGAATTTTAGGCTCTACGGACACCGCCATTGGATACGATTTTGCACTTTTGTTCTGTTTACCAACGGTCTTTTACAGATAAGAGTTAATTTGCGATGAATCTGTTAATTTTAATAATGAATGTCAATAAGAATGTCTATAAATCTCAAAAGAATCATTAAAAGCGTTAATACATGTTGATCAACAAAAGGAGGGAAAGATTACATCGTTACAAACTTAGCGGAACTGTAATCTTTGCAGTGGAGCAAAACACAACAACGGCCTCAGCATAATGTAAAAAAATGTGTAAAATCGCATCCAATGGCGGCGCCCATGATTTCACTTGTCTTGACTCTCTACATATAGGGACTCTGATTTTCTCTAGAGTCCCTCATACCAGAGCTGCCGTTTTGCGCATAGTTAATTTATTTTTCAATTCACCGATGATTCCACCCGTTGAAAAAAGATTACACAGTTCAGTTTAGTGTATGAGATGGTAATGCACGAATATATTCGTATTCGCATCTGTAATCTTTCCTCGACCGGTGGGGTCGTCGATGACTTTAAAAAAACTTGCGGATGTTTTAATTAATTTACGGCGTTTCCACCGATTGAAAAAATATTACGGATCGAAGTATTTTTGTGCAGTGCAGTCATACACTGCACTGAACTGTGTAATCTTTTTTCAACTGGTGGAATCATCGGTGAATTGAAAATTTTCATTAATTATACGCAAAACGGCAGCTCTGCCTCATATTCAGGGACTCTAATTTTCTCTTAATTCGATTTACTCTCAAATTTTTTTTATGCCAAGGAGTGGTGTGGGGGGGGGAGGGTGTGTTTTACGGGCTCTCTTTGGACTTCCATGATCTTGAATAATGCAGATTCTCATTTCTTCAGAAGGTAATGAAAGATGGGTGGTATATCGATTGCAATTAATTATTGTAAAGTAACACACCTAGCCCTCGCGAACGGGGGGGGCGATCTGGGGGAAATTTCGCCCCCGTTGACCCCTTTTTCCTTTCTCTTTCCCTTTCCCTCCCTTCTCCCTCTTTTCCCCTTTTTTGGCTGAACGGAGGGGAGGGGGTCACCCCCCCCTTTCCCCCGGTATTCGCCAATGATTGTCGTCGTAAGCGCCGAAACCTTTCCTCTTTTAAATGATTTAACTCATTTGAGACTAATAATAAAGCTTATACTTTCAGAGGCAGCTTTTGAGGAAGGGGGTCTTGCCTCGGGTGGCATTATGTTTAATCTTTGACAAACTGGGTTTATCGATTTCTTTCATCGATCACTTTTCAAAAGTAATCGAGGTGGATTTCAGCCTTAATCAGGTGTTCCGATTTTATTGAACTTATGATGAAATTCAATATACAATCAATGTAATTCATCAAAACACGATTAGTTCCTTTGAATTCAGCACCCCTAAAAACTCCCCCCCAACCCATATCTAAGAGGTTTGAAAATCAACCCAGATGTGAGGAAGCGATTACCATTTACCGTGCCCACCTCTGCTTTAAACCCCTCCCCCCTCCCTAAAGTTGATTAATGGGTTCTGGTGAATATTTATGCAAGTAGGAGAAAGAAATGCTTTGTTAGAGGGGCGAATACGATTTAGTAAGGTAGAAGACGAGACTTTCCTGTCAACAATTGACAGTTAAAATCAAATGAGAAAAATAAACTGGGTCATGAATTTGAGACGGGAAAAAAATTTTATCCTGATAAAACTGCGACCTTAAAAATTAAAAAAAAATTCTCCATGAAAAATTTGAGTAAAAGTTTTACGAAAGGCAATGCTAATTTCTACTTCATAGTCCCCTGCCTGTTAATTACGTTTGTTTTTATCATTTATGACCCAAAATGTCCTTCGGTAACATGTCTTAGAGGAGTTTTTGATATTAAATGTAAGCGCTTGACTTAAACTTAAAAACTCAAATGAGCTTTGAAACCAATGGATCAAAGCAAAAGAAAAAAAATGGATAAACTTTCTTTTCCGCTGAAATCACTTCCCATCCATGCTTCAAAACGTGAAAATTTATTGCTGTCCCTTCGCAGAAATTCTATCTCATTGTTAATTTGCCTTCGGTCCAGATGATCAACTGCACTTGAAGTATGAAAAGAAGGTATCAAAAGCTAAACCCTTGAAGAGTAAAAAGTTATATTTGGTAGTACTGGTGAGGCTAATTTTTTAATCGGAACAAACCGGAATTTTTTAATCGGAACAACGGAACACTCCCGTCTTTTTATTGCGGTTAGCCAATGCGGTTCGAGTGTTTCATCAAAACAGAATGGAACACTAACCATGCCAACGAGCAACGAATCGATCCACCGATCAAGCGCAGTTTTTTGCGTTCTACTGAGATATAACTTTAAACCCGTAAGTTTCGCTGTAATCCTGGGTTTCTTGACCTGGTGTTTTTTAACGAGTCCCAAAACGGTGATCAAAGTCCAGTATTTTGTCGCTATGATAGTATTTTTTTCCGTGGATGTCGGGGGGGGGGGGGACTAGAAGGGAACCAACGAGAGGGGAGATGGGTGGCGGCGAGCGTGTCTGCCACGGAAACCCTTAAAAGTCGCCCTTACTTGATAGAAAATTGCCAAAATATTCTTTCAAAGACACTACAAATTTCAAAATCTAGAGGGGTGATCTCCTCCCTCCCCCAGGAAATCTTCTGGATCCGCCACAATTGCTGCTCCAAATTAAAATTTTGAATGATACTTTGAACGTCTCTGATAATTAAAAAAGTTTCCCGGGCAACAGATCATAATGTGTCAACAGTCATCAGCCTAATGAAAGATCCACATAATTTTTCTAAAGAGCGAGGGGGGGGCACGTTTTAGACATGGCAATTTTTAGCGTCCAAAAAGCATTACAAGATCATTATACGATGGAAAAGGGCAATTTTTAACGCTTTTTGAGAATGGGGAAGGGGGGAAGCACATGCCCTCGTGCCTCCTGGATCCACGCAATATCATCATCGACGGAAGCGCAACCCAAAAAGTCTTTCTATAGTCTTAAGGGAGGATTTGTCCCAAAAACTGTCGGCACTGACTCAATGATATTTGTGTTGTGGAGGAGGGGGGCCATCATCGCTGAAAACCAATTTTTACAACAAACGAGTAACGAGTCACTGAAAGTCTATTGAATGAAAAGAAGAAATAGTGAGTTGAACTGACAATGAGAGTTGAAGCAGCGTGGAAGGAGTAGGGGAGGGGGAGGAGGGGTTGACGACAGTGCGACTGTGTCGTTTGGACACGATGGCCAGCTTTTAGGTGAAACTGCACTGGTCGGAAAAGAGACGGCGCAGATCGGAGACGGATAGCCGCTCTCGACGAGGCACGCTTATCTGCTCGCTCATATTTGTTATGAGTGAAGGCCCTGCGGTTTATATTCCACTCCCCTCGCTACCCCACCCTTATCGCTCACCGTTAGCACAAGCTGGCAACACTGCTGCGAATTTCCGAGAGTTTCTCCCCTTATCGCTAATTCCTCAAGCGCCGAGTGTCCGAGCCCAAATAGTTTAGTCCCAATCTTTAATTGACTGATAGTACACACACATGTTTCAGTCTTCATTCCGCATAAATACAATTACGGATGAAAACCCTTACAAGATAAGGCTTCGACTACCGCCTTCAATTCTTCGGATAGGCAATTCCAATGGGTCTGTTGCAAACTTTTGCTACAACGATTGAGAGTGTTTAATCTAACGTAAAATCGCCTGAAAAGTCCAATGGTGGCATCAGAAAGCCACAAAATGAGATAATAAACTCACAAGAAGCGTTTAATGAAATCCAAGATGGCGGCAAAATATCGAGCAATCCGTATGCATGCACCACGAACATTCAAGGATAGCCAACCTCACAACATCGATCACAACCAATCACAACGTAAACAAACACATAACCTCTACCTCCAATGAGGTTGTAAACGTTGGCAATCCTTGGATGATCACGGTGCATACATTCAGATTCCTCGATATTTTGCCGCCATCTTGGATTTCAATAAACGCCTCTTGTGAGTTTATTATTGTATTTCATGACTTAATGATGCCACCAAATGGACTTTTCAGGCGATTTTACATTGGAATAATAACTTTTTATCGTTGTAGCAAAAGTTTGCAACAGACCCATTCCCCCTAGTACGAACATTTAACTACCTTCCCTACGCATATAAACGGATGTCGTTCTCTTCAACTAAAACGGTCCTTTGATAATTACTGATGCCGATTGTAGACTGTTTTAGTGAGCAGTATATCGTATGCCGTCCGAGGACTTCTGGATCCAAACACCCTGATCCAATGTTTTTTCCCCAATCGCATTTTTGAACGGAAAGTTAGACTATAAAATTTCCTCCTGGGGAAAATACATTGAATCAGTGTTTGTTTAAAGCTAGAGTTTCTCGAGCGGCAATTGATAAGAGAAACTGCTCTTTTAAAACAGTCTACGATCGGCATCAGTAATTATTATCAAAGGACCGTGTCAGTTCAAAACAACGTCATGCACTCTTTGTTTATATGCGCATGGGGAAGGTAGCTAACTGTTCGTACTCGCGGGAGCTGGAATTGCCTACACGACAAATTGAAGGCGAAGTTAGTTCAAAATAACGCCACTCTTCCGTTTATATGCGCATAGGAAAGGTAGTTAACTGTTCGTACTCGCGGGAGTTGGAATTGCCTATACAACGAATTGGAGGCGATAGTTGGAGCCTTATCTTAAGGTAATTTTTTTCATCGATAGTCGCATTTTCGCGGAATGAAGGCTGGAAAATATGGAATAGACTATTGAGGAGAAAAACAAGTAAATGCTCTGCTTGTCCAATGCCCATAAAGGGTTAATTTATTTGAGATACTTTTTTTTTTTTTTTTTTTTTTTCAGATTTTTTTGAAAGATTTACGTAAACGGCCTTTATGACGATTCTTTTTTCAAGAAGTTTTTCCTTTAGTAAAAACTTAATTGGTGCAACGTTGACCGAGAGGCTTCAGATCTGACGTTACAAACGTTTCGATTAAAAAAAAAAAAAAAAAAAAAAAAAAAAAAAAAAAAAAAAAAAAAAAAAAACGCGTTTGTTTTCATTGCAATACATTCATCGTCTACTGAATGAATGAAATTTCGGGGAATGTCTCAAAGATTACAGGTCAACTCTACCTCCACATCTGATACCTTAACGAGTTCTCTCTATACACACAAATAATAAACTATGAAGCACTAACCAAGTCATCAAACTGTTCGTTCATTCGCTCAACAGACGTTTTCCCTCTCTTCGGACGCATCAAGAGATAGACTTTTTTTACTTTTCCACATGTTCTGTAAATAAAATATAAAAATAAAAAAAGTAAAGTCTGAGTAGACAGCACTGAAGATGTTCTTCTTGATTTAAAACGAACAATTTATAGTGACTGGCATTTTCTGCAACATGGAGCGAGAAAGAAAGTCTCTCTCGCGCGCGCGGGAGTACCCATACAACATCATCAGATGTATTGCGTCAACAGCGTTAAGGTGATTCCAGGCAACAATTTTCCAAATTTCAAACCGATGAATAGCGCCGTACTAGTAGCTTTTCGGAAAATTCGTGTTTTTGACGTTTTAAACTGAAACCATAGATAAAACGCAAAATCCAATAACGTCAGCACCTGCGAATTTTTTTCATGGATTTTTTGAGCCCGAAACAAGCAAAATTGATTTAAAATATATCAAAGCCATAAATTATGAAATTCATTTCGCCGTAAGCTTAGTGAGTGAGAGTGAGTGCGATTGATAATACGTCCATCTGCCTCACTCACACTCATTGAGGCTTATGGGAATTTTCGTATTTCATAATTTCTGGCTTTACTTTTGAGTGTTTCAGTTTGAAACTTTCAGGGTGTCTTCCTGAAGAATGCTTGCAGGTGCTGAGGTTCCTCAAATTTGTATTTTAGCGTAAATTCGTCAATTTTAGACGAAAACTGTTGACTTTTTGAGCAGCGCGACGTGGTGTCAACAACGGTTGGAACTATAATCGACCCTGGAATCATCTTAATACAGTGCAACGTGCATGCCTGAAGGTTTTCGAAGGAAAGAGCCTGGAGCCCTTAAACATCAACCAACTGCTCACTAACTCGATATTTTGATATAAATCACTGTCGTCACGTTTCAATTGACCATTGCATTAGATTTTTGCGAAAATATATGAAAATCTCCATGAAAAGATAGTTTTTCTAAATATTTTCTAATCAGTAATTATTTCTCGTGACTCGTTTTCATATCAACGATCAGTAGCAAAAGAGATGCTCAATGGGACGAGATATTAAAAGTTCAAGAGGGCCAATGGCGTCGCGTGAAATTTGACAACAATGTCTTCTATCCATTTAAACTCATGTAAAATATCGAATTCAGGGGTTCACAGTGCACAAGGAAAATTCGATATATTTAATGAGTTTAAATGGAGCGGTTGCATTGTTGCTAGATGGCACGCGACGCCACTGAAGAGGGCAACAGCCATGATGAAAATATCTTATGGATATTTTCACACAGGCTCGGTTTGTTCGCCTCATATTTTCTTAACCTTAAAAATAAATCTATGACAAAATCACTTGAAATTGCGGTTTTAAACGAAAGTACAAGTGCTTGATAGTGGCTATCTGCGGGCACAGAAATCGATATAATACTATTCTTTTTGGAAGGATTCGCAAGATGAGGAAACTAGCACAAAACAGAAACAAGCAAATCTTTCTCATCTGAACACTGGCGCAACCAGGATCTCTTCCATCTCTCTCGTTTCCCATTTTAATGTATAATTGGGAAAAAGGACAGAAAGAGGGGGTTTTATCGCCTGGTCCATCCTTGTCTAACATACGTTTTTTAATGGAGAAAAGAGAGAGGTGAAGAAACTCTCGGTGCGCTTCTGCATCTGAATAGCTGTACTAGAATTCTGCGTTTAGATGTAGCCACTTAAAATACTCTCACTTTTATTTAAAACCAAGTTCCACTGAATTAATTACAGTTTTTTATTTGAACCCGTTAACAACCTAGTTTAGGTTACGTGATAAAAAAAACACTGGCGGATCCAGGAACCTATCGTTCTCTCTCTTCCCCCATTAGAGCGCGTAAGATAGAGAAGGACAGATTAAGGGCAGTCACGTGATTTTCGCCCCCTCTTCCATCCTTTGCTAACACATGCATTCTAATGGGAGAAGAGAGAGAAGGACAATAACTTGGATCCGCTAGGAATCTATCCTTCTCTCTCTTCCCCCATTGGAATGCGTATGCTAGAGAAGGACAGATCAGGGGCAGTCACGTGATATTCGCCCCCTTGTCTATCCTTTTCAACACATGCATTCTAAGGGGAGAAGAGAGAGAAGGACAATAACTTGGATCCGCTGGGAAGCTATCCTTCTCTATCTTCTCCCATTGGAATGCGTATGCTAGAAAAGGACAGACTAGGGGCAGTCACGTGATTTTCGCTCCCTTTTTATCCTTTGCTAACACATGCATTCTAAGGGGAGAAGAGAGAAAAGGACAATAACTTGGATCCGCCAGGAATCTATCCTTCTCTCTCTTCCCCATTGGAATGCGTATGCTAGAAAAGGACAGACTAGGGGCAGTCACGTGATATTCGCCCCCTTGTCTACCCTTTTTCTAACACATGCATTCTAATGGGAAGAGAGAGAAGGACAATAACTTGGATCCGCTAGGAATCTATCCTTCTCTCTCTTCCCCATTAGAGCGCGTAAGATAGAGAAGGACAGATTAGGGGCAGTCACGTGATTTTCGCCCCCCTCTTCTATCCTTTGCTAACACATGCATTCTAATGGGAGAAGAGAGAGAAGGACAATAACTTGGATCCGCCAGGAATCTATCCTTCTCTCTCTTCTCCCATTGGAATGCGTATGCTAGAGAAGGACAGATCGGGGGCAGTACGTGATATTCGCCCCTTGTCTATCCTTTTCTAACACATGCATTCTAATGGGAGAAGAGAGAGAAGGACAATAACTTGGATCCGCTAGGAATCTATCCTTCTCTCTCTTCTCCCATTAGAACGCGTATGATAGAAAAGGACAGATTAGGGACAGTCACGTGATTATTGCCCCCTCTTCTATCCTTTGCTAACACATGCATTCTAATGGGAGAAGAGAGAGAAGGACAATAACTTGAATCCGCTAGGAATCTATCCTTCTCTCTCTTCTCCCATTAGAACGCGTATGATAGAAAAGGACAGACTAGGGGCAGTCACGTGATTTTCGCTCCCTCTTCCATCCTTTGCTAACACATGCATTCTAATGGGAGAAGAGAGAGAAGGACAATAACTTGAATCCGCTAGAGAAAAGGTAAGCCATAACTTAGCCTTTCATAGGCAGTCAAATAGTCGTACTCCGCGGCGGTGATTCTGCATATCTTAGTAATTGAAGGCACTCTATGAGACATTATTTTACGTATGTAAATAATTCGGAGTAGCCTTTTTTCTGCCGATGAGCTATTGAGTTACGAAGACGAACAACTGAGGCGTTGTCTTCAAAGGGTTAAGGTTGAAAAAATAAGTTAAAAAACCGGAATCAAATCCTTCATACTGTCACAATGAAGCTCTTGCAAACTTTTGCTGTGAGTAAATGAAAAGTCCATTCTGATGTTAAAACCAGCGAAAATCACGGAAATCACACTGAAAAAGTTCAAAATTCAGTAATAAACCTACATAACTACTTAAATGGCAAGATCGTAACGGTGGTTCGACGCAGGTATCATGGGAGATTCCTATCTAATATGCCACTTTCTCTTTGGGAACATAGAGGTATGTCTCAATTTAGATAGGAATCTCCCATGATACCTGCGTCAAACCTCCATTAAGCTCGATTCTGAGAGTGAATTTCGTGATTTTTCAGTGTACTCATCGTCATTTTTACACGTTATTATGCAAGAATTAACTCTTCAATCCCGTGTAGCAAAAGTAAGTTCGCAAGAGCCCCATTTGGGATAGGACTGATATCAAAGCGAATATCCCCTCTGCAATAGCTCACTATGTCATATGCTCAACGATGGTATAGCAATAGAAGGGGTTATACATGTTATAAGTCCTATCTCAAAGTGTGACAACATGAGAGATCTGTATCTAATTTGTTCGTCTTATATTAACCTTAAATCAAAAAACAATCAAAGGAAAAAAGAAAATCTAGTGGAAATTGGTTTTAAACGAAAGTGCATGTGTCTAACAGTGGATCTATCTAAACTCATTACAACTATCCAGGTAAGTCAATTTAGCTTGTTTCCATTATGTGTCAGTTTCTTTATTGTGGAAATCTTAAACAGTTATATCGATTTCTGTGTCCGGACAGCCTTCAAACACTTGCACTTTCGTTTATAACCAATTTCAAGTGGATTTGTTTCAATTTTTTTTTTTTTCAAGGTTAAAAAAAATTAAATAAAGAAAGCGAGCGCCTGTAAAAAGTCCTCAAGAGGTTTCCATCATGGCTACCTTCTTTAAGTTTCAAAATCACGACCCATAAATCCTCTCCGGTCTGCTTTATGTTGGCCTATCAGCTTTGAAATCACCTTGGAAAGTGTTTCATCTTTTTCCTTTCCATATCCCGATCATTCCTGATACTCTATTTTATGTGATCATGGGCGGATACAGGGAATTGTCTTTCTCTCTCTCCTCCCATTTGAAAACGTGCGATAGAAAAGGACAGGAGAGGGGGCCAAAGTCACGTGATGGCCCCCTCTGCTATCCTTTTCTAACACATGAGTTCAAATGGAAGGGGAGAGAGAAAGGCAATTCCCTGTATCCGCCAATGTTTGTGATGCCACACGATTGATAACGTGACTGTTTCCTCATTCAACGTTAGCAACTGTATCAAAAATTAGACTTACCTTAGTAGTTTTTCCAGCAATACTTTTCCAAAAAATCCCGAGGCTCCCGTGATCAAAATAGTTTTGTCGGTGTAAAAATCTCGAATCGGTGAAGAATCATCGATCGAATCCACTATCTCCGCCAATCCGTCCCTTTGATCGAAGTAATCCATAATCTCAGTAATTTAATTAGCTCCTAACACACTTGGAACTATTAACCATTGAATAAAACTTCACTTCAAACACGCAGATCTTGGATCGATTTAAAACGAAGTGGCCTCGGAAATTGATATACGATGTCAATCTGACGGTAAGGAGCACTTTTTCTCAATTTCTACATTTTTTTTAATGGATTATCAACGTGATTTGAGTTAATACAAATTATTAAAACAATCGACTTATTGACTAACAACGTTCGATGATTTAGGAAAGTCGAGATTTAAATAGCACGGAAGTCAAAATGATCCTGAAGAACAACATATCTATATCGACTCTCCTCTCTGGATATTTTGGGGGAAAAACTCGGACGGAACATAGAGTCTAGTGACATAATTTAGGGACATACTAACAAATCAAGGTCAATTGCAGTCCCGACCGGAAACTACGGGGGGGGGGGGAGAGGAAGCCTTTACGCATCTCATGATCACGCGCTAGCTGTCTCGGGTTACGAACGCAGCTTTTTAGATGATTGGTATAGTGCGTAAAGAAAACCCCCGACTATCTGTCGTTTAAGGTAATTCTTCAGCGTTTAGGGCCAAATTCTGCCACCAGAGCGCTTCACCGTTCGATTAATGTCAAATTACAGGCCGAAAGGAATGTATATTTAAGAAAAGGGAGTGTCAGTTCCTGGATATTTAAAAAATAAGGCTAAAAGTCCCAAAAAAATGAAATATCGCATTTCGATACAAGAATCGATTTAGGATGGTCCATTTTATGATACTTTCAGCCTTATTTTGAATTATTGAATAGTTATTTTGCAGGGGCGTTCTTCAGATGATTATTTAGAAACAACACTCCGTTTTCTTAAATAAAATTTTGCTTTCAGCCAGTAATTTGACATTAATCGAACAGTAGCGCTCTGGTGGCATAAATAGGCACTAAACATACTGAAGAATCACCTTAAGTTGACTTCTAATAGTGAGATTCTGGGTCAATTAATCGGCTTTCTGGAACTTTTTTTGGGAGGGTTAAAAAAGAACATATACATGGAAAAACTGTTCCCAAATTTTTAGGGGCATTTTCCCCCTTTTTCCAAAAAAAAGGCCCTTTTCCTAAAACGGGTTCAAAAAGGGCCCCTTTTGGGCCCAAACCCCCCCAAAATTTTTAAAAAATTTTAGGTTTTTTTTGGAAAAAAACGAAAATTATTTAAAAATTTTCCCCTGAAAACTTGTTTTTTATAGTAATTTTTTTAAATTTTTTTAAAATAAACCTGGGAAAACAAAAATTGACTATTTACTTTTCAAAGAATTTTTGAAACCTTTTTTTGGCAGAATTTATGTTAGGTTAAAATTTTTGAAAAATTAATTCCAAAAATTTTTCAAAAAAAAAAAAAAAAAAAAAAAAAAAAAAAAAAAAAAAAAAAAAAAAAAAAAAAAAAAAAAAAAAAAAAAAAAAAAAAAAAAAAAAAAAAAAAAAAAAAAAAAAAAAAAAAAAAAAAAAAAAAAAAAAAAAAAAAAAAAAAAAAAAAAAAAATTTTTTTTTTTTTTTTTTTTTTTTTTTTTTTTTTTTTTTTTTTTTTTTTTTTTTTTTTTTTTTTTTTTTTTTTTTTTTTTTTTTTTTTTTTTTTTTTTTTTTTTTTTTTTTTTTTTTTTTTTTTTTTTTTTTTTTTTTTTTTTTTTTTTTTTTTTTTTTTTTTTTTTTTTTTTTTTTTTTTTTTTTTTTTTTTTTTTTTAAAAAAATTTAAAAAATTAAAAAATGAATTGATGAAACATTTTTTTTTTTTTAGTTTTCCCTGAAAAAAAGCTTTTTTAAAAGGGGGGGGCTTATAAAAGGGGGAAATTTTCGGCCTTTTTGGGAATCTTTTTTGGGGATTTTAAAAAAAGGGAACTAATTATACCTGGCATACTTATACTGGGTGTCTCTAAATTAGAGGAAAACATTTTCACCTCGTTTTCCGGGTAAAAGAAAAGGACAAAGAAAAAATCGAATAAATTCGCTAGCAAGGCTGGATATACGAACTGGATAAACGATATTTGGCCTAACTTCAAATTGAAAGAAATAGATATTGCATACTGTGATATCGAAATAAAATCGAAAATTGAGTTTTTTAAAATTTACGCCTGTTTATTTACATTGATTTTTTACTAGAAAGTTTACTTTTTTATAATATGTTTTATAAATACAACTCAGTCGGTCAAAACAAGAATTGACTATTTACAAAAATATAAAATATCTTAAAATGAACTTGATCGTAACAGTTTATTATTTTTTCAGAATTTCGCACTGCCTGAAAATAAGCTTAAAAATTTACTTTTTAGCAAGAGTTACCTATTCCCAGAGTGTATTCAAGAGCTTCAAAAAATTTATTCCCGAGTTTAGAACATGAGTGGGTATCTACTTTCTTCTTAAATAGGTATTCTTCTGTGCAACCCGGCAAAATTACGAACCTGGAAGCGCCATAGACGCTCTGTCAACACAGTAAGCGAGACACGGAATAAACAAAGGTGCCAACAATTTACTTATATAACAAGGTTCCTTTCAGACACTGAATCTGTCTCTTATAACCAGGGTTGAAACAGGGGTTTTTTACTTAGGTATAATCAATGATTATATTCAATAACAGGCCTACACGTGCGAAAAGAGGCACATTCATTAAGTTTTTCGAGCCTATATATAAGAGTGAACATAGTATTAAGGGCAGTGGCGTCGCGTGCAATTTGACAACAATGTCTTCTATCCATTTAAACTCATGTAAAATATCGAATTCAGGGGGTTCACAGTGCACAAGGAAAATTCGATATATTTAATGAGTTTCTGTGAGAGCAATGAAGTATTTTACGCAGTAGCTTAGCGTGCAATTTGGCAACACAGTAATGTGTCCACTTAAACCCACGAAAAAAGTCGAATGTGAAGGTATTCACCGAACACCCAATAGTTCGAACTTTTTCATTGGTTTGAACGGACTAACTCCAGCGTTGCCAAATTTCAAGCTACACCACTGATTTTACGCTGATGTAAGAAGGTTCGTCATTTGAACAGCGACCATTTCCACCTAACCGCGTGATGCAACTGGTTTGTATTGAATTATTGATCTTTGGTCTGTGTTCCATCACTGGAAGAAGTTACAACCTAAAGTAGATCTTAACATAATTTGATACAGCTTTGAGGGTGTAATAAGCTACGCAAGCTCGGAATGCGTAGATAGATGCTAGAAGCACTTTGTGGGCCATTCTAAATCTGCAAATATATAAGATCAGTAATTAGCATAAAAATTGTGCACAGGTTAGTAATTCACAGTTTTAGGACATGTTATGTATGCATTTATTCATAGGGCAGTGCCCTATATTCGGTTTTTCCTATTCATTGAAGCGATATAAATCGAAGCATTCAAGGCCCAATTCAAGGTTTCATTTTTTCTTCTGACCATTATTCTTATACGACACCACTTTTTTTTTTGTTTTTGTTTTTTAACTTTGTTTTATTACTTGATTTAAAGGATTGAGTTCTCATTTTTTAAAACAAAGTGAAATAATAAATGAAGCGCTAAAAGTTACTCGCTATAAGCTCAATTTTCTTATTTCAATTCTATTTCTATTTCTACATTATTTTTGCACGGTTTCATCTAATTTAAGTGCTACTGAACTGTGACATCAAATCTATTATTGACTGATATGTCTACAATAGCTTAAATTCGTATCATTTGGAGGTAAAATCCAATTTTCGATTTCTTTCGGTGGGCCGAAGGTGACGGGCGATTGTTTGGTCTATTTGTGAGACTGCGTGATCTCCAACCTCGCTAGGGCGAGAGCTGATGAGAGACTAGAGCAGGGAATATAATAATTGATGATAAAAATAGCTATATGGTAAAACTATGATATAACATTGTTGAGAAAAGAGGAGTACAATATTTCTTCGTCTAGACGGTTCTTTTAATATCTCATACATCTGTTCATCGGAAGCAGCTCTTTTGTAAACGGAAAAATATGTATTTTTCTTATAGATTCACCTTTCTGTTTAAGTTATGCAACTTAGCAAAATATAACACAACATGTAGCAAAAGGGCCATGAAAAAAAAAAAAACAATGCTTTGATGTGTATAAGTGAAAGTGAGGGTTTACTAACCTGGCCATTCTTTTTCGAGCAGCCTTCAAAGTACTGAAATCATCTTTAAGAACATAAAGTCGAACGCCCCTCGGATACCAGTGGAAGAATTCGCTCCAACTCACTTGGTTTATATCAAACTGGAAAAGTTGCTGCTCCTTTGGTGTGAGTTTAGCGTACAAATCAGTCACGTTATTGCTTTCGTAGTCCCAGTCTCTCTCACAGTATGGGAAGAAAAACGCCACCAAATGGTTGATTTTACGAAAGCTTTTCAGCAGCCTATAATTATTTAATTTCACATCAATAAATTTCGAACCATCAATTAAAAATCATCTATGAGAACTTGAAAACAGGTTTCCGAACCATTTTTTGTACTGACTGACTGTAATCCTATATTATATTTCTAAGAATGAAGCTAAGTTCCTGGAGAACCGTTGCACCGCGTTCGGTAGGGGCCTGGTACCGATCGGTAGGGCTCGGCTTCAATGCTTCGGGAAAAATATAAGTTTTTCCGTGCGGACCCCGCGTCCCTTTTTAAAATGCTAAAAACTTTTATCTGGAAAGGTTGTGCGAGTGCGAAAAGGATGCGAATCAGTTCGTTTTGCAAGGGTGGGAGAGAGAAGCGAGATTTTGTCATCCTTTTTTAAATGCATACGTGCGGACGAGCATACGATTTTGTATGCGTGTGAGCGAGAAACGTGCTGCTCTGTCAATTTTTTTTTTTTTTTTTTACATTTGATCGAGCGATTTGACGTTACCGTAGTGATTGTGATCATATGTTTTTTGCGCGGAAGGACCAACGACCTCTATATAAGACCGGCGAACGAATACGAACCAGCGTACCCGCAAGAAGGAAAGTTAGGTTGGGAATAGAGGTGCTTGGCCGGATAGGAGCACCTCTGTTTACACGTATTTTTATGAAGATGTTATCTTCCGTTTTTCGCTTCTAAAACTCCTAATTTTACACGGATTTTGCTTTTCTTGGTCTTAATAGAAGGAGGATAGCTTGGGCTTTGACCTCCGCCCTACCGGGTCCGGTAACGTTTTTTCGAAATATATGGAAAATATAAGTCGTTGAAGTGGACACCCGTTGGTATGCTCTGAAGACCTTGCAAATCACGTTCGACTGTTTACGACGATTCAATCTGTCTACAAATCGGCTTTTAGTCATTTTTTGAGTCTACTCCTTCACTCTCAGTCCTTTTAGTGCTAGATTCATCAAAATCCGTAAAGTTTTAGTGGCTGAGGAGGTAATTTTTCTATACTGTGTAGTGTGTACCAGTAAACCCTCCTGTGTTAGAGTTCGTAGTTACTTAACTTGAGTTCGTAATTTCTGTACATTTCCCTTCTGGATGATTTTTCATTCCTAATTTTGTTTTATCAATCTGCTGCATCATCAGTGTCTATTAAATACTGTGATTGTGGTGAAACCCGCCCGCCGTTAACTCAGGATGTCGGATCAAGCCGACCACTGAAAGGGTTCTGGTTAGTCATCATCAATTTTGTGAAGTACTCATCATGTCAGGAGTGATTCCCTCTTACTCCTTTGTTTAGTCGCAGCATAATTAAGCCTTGAATCAGGATTCATCGTAAATTCATCTCTTTGAACCATCCGTGTTTTTTGCGCATTCTTTGGAATCTTAAAGGTGAGCTTGGAGGGGGAGGCTGAGAGAATGGCCCATATGATTTGGGTCAAGATTCTACCTACACACAGCAACTAGAGGCTCATTCAATTAAGTTCATGAAGTCGTATCGGAAAGTATTAGATGGCAGTTATATGAGGGGCCCTGTTTCTTCATCACTCATTTTAGCATTTTTTAGCTACTGTAACTCGGACTGCTGTGACCGCAGTCGCTTACGGGAACACTTTGGGAAACGGACCGAACCGCCATAAGCCGCAATGAGTGCGAGTGAGAAACCTTAAAACGGGAAGAGTCTCTCTCTCGCACTCACAGTCGCTTACGGGAATATTTTGGGAAACGGACAGAACTGCCATAAGACGCAATGAGTGCTAGAGAGAAACCTTTAAACGCGAGGGGTCTCTCTCCGCACTCGCAGTCGCTTACGTGAACACTTTGGGAAACGGACCGAACCGCCATAAGACGCAATGAGTGCGAGAGAGAAACCTTGAAACGCGAGAGGTCTCTCTCTCGCATTCGCAGTCGCTTACGGGAACACTTTGGAAAACGGACCGAACCACCATAAGACGCAATGAGTGCGAGAGAGAAACCTTGAAACGCGAGAGATCTCTCTCTCTCGCACTCAAAGTAGCTTACTGGAATATTTTGGGAAACGGACTCAACCGCCATAAGACGCAATGAGTGCGAGAGAGAAACCTTGAACCGCGAGAGGTCTCTCTCTCACACTCGCAGTTGCTTACGGGAACACTTTGAGAACGGACCAAACCACAATAAGACGCAATGAGTGCGAGAGAGAAACCTTGAAACGCGAGATGTCTCTCTCTCGCACTCGCAGTCGCTTACGGGAATATTTTGGGAAACGGACCGAACCGGCATAAGACGCAATGAGTGCGAGAGAGAAACCTTGAAACGCGAGAGGTCTCTCTCTCGCATTCGCAGTCGCTTACAGAAACACTTTGGGAAACGAACCGAACCGCCATAAGACGCAATGAGTGCGTGAGAGAAACCTTGAAACGCGAGAAGTCTCTCTCTCGCACTCGCAGTCTTACGGGAATATTATGGGAAACGAACCGAACCGCCTTAAGACGCAATGAGTGCGAGAGAGAAACCTTAAAACGCGAGAAGTCTCTCTCTCGCACTCGCAGTCGCTTACGGGAATATTATGGGAAACGGACTCAACCGCCATAAGACGCAATGAGTGCGAGAGAGAAACCTTAAAACGCGAGAGGTCTCTTCCTCGCACTCGTAGTCGTTTACGGGAACACTTTGGAAAACGGACCAACCACCATAAGACGCAATGAGTGCGAGAGGGAAACCTTGAAACGCGAGAGGTCTCTCTCTCGCAATCGCAGTCGCTTACGGGAATATTTTGGAAACGGACCGAACCTCCATAAGACGCAATGAGTGCGAGAGAGAAACCTTGAAACGCGAGAGGTCTCTCTCTCGCACTCGCAGTCGCTTACGGGAATATTTTGGGAAACAGACCGAACCACCATAAGACGCAATGAGTGCGAGAGAGAAACCTTGAAACGCGAGAGGTCTCTCTCTCGCACTCGCAGTTGCTTACGGAAACACTTTGGGAAACGGACCGAACCACCATAAGACGCAATGAGTGCGAGAGAGAAACCTTGAAACGCGAGAGGTCTCTCTCTCATGGTTTCTCTCTTGCACTCATTGCGTCTTATGGCGGTTCGGTCCGTTTCCCATAGTGTTCCCGTAAGCGACTGCGAGTGCGAGAGAGAGACCTCTCGCGTTTTAAGGTTTCTCACTCGCACGCCTTTCGTCTTATGGCGGTTCGGTCCGTTTCCAAATTATTCCCGTAAGCGTTGCGAGTGCGAGAGAGAGACCTCTGTCTCTCAAGGTTTCTCTCTTGCACTCAGTGTGCTTTATGGCGGTTCGGTCCGTTTCCCAAAGTGTTCCCGTAAATGACTGCGAGTGCGAGAGGGAGACCTCACGCGTTTCAATGTTTCTCTCTCGCACTCAGTGCGTCTTATGGTGGTTCGGTCCGTTTCCCAAAGTGTTTCCGTAAGCAACTGCGAGTGCGAGAGAGAGACCTCTCGCGTTTCAAGGTTTCCCTCTCGCACTCATTGCGTCTTATGGTGGTTTGGTCCGTTTTCCAAAGTGTTCCCGTAAGCGACTGCGAGTGCGAGAGAGAGACCTCTCGCGCTTTAAGGTTTCTCTCTTGCACTCATTGCGTCTTATGGCGGTTCGGTCCGTTTCCCAAAGTGTTCACGTAAGCGACTGCGAGTGCGAGAGAGAGACCCCTCGCGTTTCAAGGTTTCTCTCTCGCACTCATTGCGTCTTATGGCGGTTCGGTCCGTTTCCAAAGTGTGTTCCCGTGAGCAACTGCGAGTGCGAGAGAGAGACCTCTCGCGTTTCAAGGTTTCTCTCTCGCACTCATTGCGTCTTATGGTAGTTCGTCCGTTTCCCAAATTTTTCCCGTAAGCGACTGCGAGTGCGAGAGAGAGACCTCTCGCGTTTCAAGGTTTCTCTCTCGCACTCATTGCGTCTTATGGCGGTTCGGTCCGTTTCCCAATGTGTTCCAGTAAGCGACTGCGAGTGCGAGAGAGAGACTCCTCGCGTTTCAAGGTTTCTCTCTCGCACTCATTGCGTCTTATGGTGGTTCGGTCCGTTTCCAAAGTGTTCTCGTAAGCGACTGCGAGTGCGAGAGAGAGAGACCTGTCGCGTTTTAAGATTTCTCACTCGCACTTATTGCGTCTTATGGCAGTTCGGTCCGTTTCCCAAATTTATCCCGTAAGCGACTGCGAGTGCGAGAGAGTGACCTCTCGCGTTTCAAGGTTTCTTTCTCGCACTCATTGCTCTTTATGGCGGTTCGTTCCGTTTTCCAAATAATTCCCGTAAGCGACTGCGAGTTTGAGAGATAGACCTCTCACGTTTCAAGGTATCTCTCTTCCACTCATTGCGTCTTATGGCGGTTCGGTCCGTTTCTCAAATTATTCCCGTAAGCGACTGCGAGAGAAAGACCTCTCGCGTTTCAAGGTTTCTCTCTCGCATTCATTGCGTCTTACGGCGGTTCGGTCCGTTTCCCAAAGTGTTCTCGTAAGCGACTTCGAGTCACAGCAGCTAAAAATGCTAAAATGTGTGATGAAGAAACATCGCCCCTCATATAACTGCCGTTCAATACTTTTTGATACGACTTCATGAACTTAACTGAAGGAGCCTCTATAGGTGCTGTTTGTAGAAATCTTGACACAAATCTTATATGCCATTTTCTGTGCCTATCCTTCCAAGCTCACCTTTAAGATTCCGAAGAATGCGCAAAAACCACAGATGGTTCAAAGAGAGCAATTTTACGATGAATCCTGATTCAAGGCTTAGTTATGCTGCGACTGAACAAAGGAATGAGAGGGAATCACTTCTGACATGATGAGTACTTCACAAAATTGATGATGACTAACCAGAACCCTTTCAGTGGTCGGCTAGATCCGACATCCTAAGTTAACGGCGGGCGGGTTTCACCACAATCACAGTATTAATAGACACTGATGATGGCGCAGATTGATAAAACAATATTAGGAATGAAAAATCATCCAGAAGGGAAATGTACAGAAATGACGAACTCAAGTTATGTAACTACGAACTCTACACAGGAGGGTTTACTGGTACACACTACACAGTATAGAAAAATTACTTTAGATTGTTGATTCACTTTATCAGGTTGCATATTTATACAGTAGTTAACTCACTTTTTGTTTGTCGGTCCTGATTGTTGTATTTTTCAAACTATGATCATTTCGAATCAGTACAGATTCATCTTCAGGTTACAGGTAGGATCGCGACCGCGACTTGTCGAAAATAAAGTAAAAGAAAGTTACGAAAATAAAATATAAGATAAATAAAACGAACAACACTTAATAAACAAAGGATGACCGATACGCGTTACGAAAACTGGTTGGTTGAGGCCGACCATTTTCGTAACGCGTATCGGTCATCCTTTGTTTATTATGTGTTGTTCGTTTTATTTATCTTATATTTTATTTTCGTAACTTTCTTTTACTTTATTTTCGACAAGTCGCGGTCGCGATCCTACCTGTAACCTGAAGATGAATCTGTACTGATTCGAAATGATCATAGTTTGAAAAATACAACAATCAGGACCGACAAACAAAAAGTGAGTTAACTACTGTATAGAAAATTACCTCGTCAGCCACTAAAACTTTTCGGATTTTGAAGAATCTAGCACTAAAAGGACTGAGAGTGAAGGAGTAGACTCAAAAAATGACTAAAACCGATTTGTAGACAGATTGAATCGTCGTAATCATGCGAACGTGATTTGCAAGGTCTTCAGAGCATACCAACGGTTGTCCCCGGTGTCCACTTCAACGACTTATATTTTCCATATATTTTCTAAAAAACGTACCGGACCCGGTAGGGCGGAGGTCAAAGCCCAAGCTATCCTCCTTCTATTAAGACCAAGAAAAGCAAAATCCGTGTAAAATTAGGAGTTTTAGAAGCGAAAAACGGAAGAGAACATCTTCATAAAAATACGTGTAAACAGAGGTGCTTCTATCCGGCCAAGCACCTCTATTCTATAACCTAACTTTCCTTCTTCGGGTAACGCTGGTTCGTATTCGTTCGCCGTCTAATATAGAGGTCGTTTGGAAGGACACATTCGGGTATAGAAGCATTTTAATAGCGACTTCAATGAAGTCATTTCGTATGATATCGATGTATAGCTTCGACTTTTATCACATGTTTTTACGTAGATGTAAACAATGGGACAGTCACAGTGCTGCTAGATGTGTTGTAAAATATTCAGGCACTTGAGACTTAATGTAAAATGTGTATATTTTATGTCAAATCTGGCAGCACTGTACAGTCATTGATTGATGGCTCGACGAGGTTGCTGTATAACTTCTCGAAGTAGAGCTTCGATACTTATCATATGTATTAAACGCAGATTTATAGAATAGTACAATCAACTAGAGATGACTTTGTTGAGATCGGTGCGTTGAATTGATATCTCGATTGTAATCCAGCAAATTTGGGCTAGGTTTCGAGAATTTTTAAAGAAACCAACTATTAGTGATGATGAGTTGAGACGATGGTTATTCTTCTCTTATCAATAATATGCTCTCGAATATTACTGAGTAATGAAAATAATTGGTTTCCTGTTGAAAATGTGTTGTTTACTTTGAATGTATAAGTGATTTATCTAAGAATACTACCAACGGGTCCAACGGACCCAGAATATTGTTACACATCCTCTTTCAAAGTTGGCGATTTGAGCTGTTTCGTATTAGTTCGCATCTCGGTGAGGTTATGATGTTTTTATAAGGTCTGTTTTTTCAAATTTAAAAAAAAAAAAAAAAAAAAAAAAAAAAAATCGTTAGATTTCTTGGGTATTTTGTAGTTTTTAACGATTCATTTGATTGTATACACCTGTTATTTTTTAATCTGTGGAGTCAAAGTGTGTCAAATTAAATGAATGCGTTTTTCTTTTTCTTTTTCGAAATAGACTGATTTAGTGCTGACTTGGTGATGAGCGTTCCAAAGAAAGACAAACTGTCTCTCTTGGTCTCACGTAACCCCCGCATGTACTGCTATCTCACTCTAATTTCAAAAAACTTATGGAGAGACATCTTTTGAGCATTGAGCATCAATTGTCAAAAAGCGCTGAAAGAATGACCCCAAATAATAGGGGTTGTAAATGACCTCACGTCCAAAAAGCTTAAAAAATTAAAATGTTAAATGAAGTTTGCTTGAATTTCCGAGCCAACCTATTTTAACAAATTATTGTCGTTAATAAAGGGCTGTTTGAAAAAGGCATACTTTTCCCGCGCAAAGTTTCTTTTCCATTTTTATACAGATTTTTGATTTACCTACTAAAACGCAATGTCTTATTGTCATGTCAGTTCAACGAAAGGTTATCGTAGGTGTGCGATCTCGGTCATGCGTATTTGTTTGCTTACCCCGAACTTCTCATTTTATTGTGAAAGCATGGTTTTTTACTCTCGCTATCTCTTTCTCTCCTTCCCTTCTTTTCTCTGTACTGTTCTAAATCGTATAATCCACATGCGCTAATACGGTGCATCCAAATGCGCCGATTCTAAGGGTTTCGGCGGCTCCATGAGCGCCAAAAAAAATTGACGGTTTTGGATCGGGCCCTCTTGAGAACGACCACCCCTAAAATGGTTAAGTTTCATGCAAGGTGGTGGGGGGGACGGGGGGTTATGCTATTTATGCCCCTTCCAAATGATGACTCCTGTTTTCTAAACATTTGGTGTACATGAGAAAATACCACTTTAGTATTGCAGGAATAATAGAGTAAGTTTTTAGATTTCGTCCTTTGGAGCAGGATTAGATGGGCGAATAGCAAACGGAGTTAGGGAGTGGATATATCAAGTCAAAGTCTTAGCTCGAATAAACAAAATCACGCGCAAGACGCGAAACGGAACGCTTGGCCGCGAAGCGGCCACCGGCCTCTAGTATGTATATAATTGTATTTTCAACACTGAAGTGATTCGTATAAACACTATGAGAATAATCTGCGGGAATGCTCGAAAAATATCATAAGCGATTCCATTGTAGCACTTGACCAGAAGCTATATTGAAATTCAAAATAAGTAGTAAAACAAATGTTTAACCATTGTACAGCGTAAAAAAAGCATTGTAATACTAGAATTAGAAATTGGATGGAATAGTTATACCGATGGGGCTGTTGCACACTTTTGCTGTAAGCGATTTAATAGTCGATTCTAGCGTAAAAACCACGACAAATAACGATGGCAGCACTAAAAACTTCCGTAATTCAAGCCTAAACTCAATAAATGCTCTTATTTGCACGAGTGTAATGGCAGCATAAGGCAGTAATAATGGGAGATTGCTATCTTAATTTCGTCACTCTCTCTATGCTGACAAGGATGATTCACAGAGTAATAATTAGTCATCATAGAGTGATGATCCACATCCGATGAATGGTACCTTGACATCTAGTGACGCCGGTGTCAAATGAAAGTCGTCTCTTATTGGTCACTCTTTGGTGGAGTTACAGTATTGTTAGACGGGAATCTCCCATTATTACTGCCCTAAGCCACCATTACGCTCGCGCAAATAAAAGCATTTATTGAGTTCAGGAGTGGATTTCGGAAGTTTCTAGTGCTGCCATCGTTATTTTTGAAAGTTTTTACGCCAAAATCGACTAATAAACCGCTTAACCCTTGTGAGCCTAAGGGGGGGGGGTACATTTGTACCCCAGGCCAGTTTTTTTGACGCCATTTTGTCAAAACTGCTCAAAATTTTTTGGGACTTCATGACATTTTAAGTTAGGATACTTAGAACACGTCTACCAAATTTCATTAATTTTTATGAATTTTTGTCGATATTATAGAAATTTAAAGTGTTGGGGGTACAAATATACCCCCCTTCGTCCTGCCAGTTTTAAGTTTGGAACCATCTATTACAGTGAATTTTACGGAAATTTTATGTAGATTAAGAATATTAAGTCAGATCATTGAAAAAAAATTGGAAATTTATCAAAAATGGAAAAATAATATGGTACCTCATTTCATTTTTTCCATTTTTTTTTATTTTGACATTTTTTTTAAAAGTAGGTGTAAATTTGGCAACATAGCAAAAATTTACTCAAATTTCACATAAATTACTCTCTTAGGGTACTAAGTACATAATCCATCCATTAAAGTTTCAAAATTATTGATACTGACTGTGCTGCATGATAATATCCTTGGGGTACAAAAATACCCCCCCCCCCTTAGTCCTTTGTGTTACCGAAATACCTTAGGCTCACAAGGGTTAAATCAAAAGTTTGTAGCAGCCCCATTGGATAGTATAGTAAATTCGTATGCATGTCGATGAGTACTTCTTACAATCTTACTTATCTAAGTAAATGAGAAAGAAAATAGATAGTGTTTGTTTATAACTCACATCGGAGGCTTTCCGGACAATCTCAGAATAATATCGGAGAGCAAAGCGGGGATGACGTGCATTTGGATATTTTCGATTTCGTAGACCAGTTTTCTAGATTCTAAACGAAATGTGTACGGCCAGACGGCCTCAGTCATTTGGAGATCCCTCTGTGTTATCACATCTTCATTGTTTTTCATGAATTTTCCCCAAGTCAGATCCTTGTGGCAATGAGTCGATACCAAATTGTAAACGGGGAATGTTTTCCGATTACCCCTGCAAATAATGATACATTAGGTCAATTAATATTTCCAGAAACTCCAATGGGTCTGTTGCAAACTTTTGCTACAACGATAAAAAGTTATTATTCCAACGTAAAATCGCCTGAAAAGTCCATTGGTGGCATCATTAAGTCATGAAATACAATAATAAACTCTCAAGAGGCGTTTATTGAAATCGAAGATGGCGGCAAAATATCGAGGAATCTGAATGTATGCACCGTGATCATCCAAGGATTGCCAACGTTTACAACCTCATTGGAGGTAGAGGTTATGTGTTTGTTTACGTTGTGATTGGTTGTGATCGATGTTGTGAGGTTGGCTATCCTTGAATGTTCGTGGTGCATGCATACAGATTGCTCGATATTTTGCCGCCATCTTGGATTTCATTAAACGCTTCTTGTGAGTTTATTATCGCACTTCGTGGCTTTCTGATGCCACCATTGGACTTTTCAGACGATTTTACATTAGATTATACACTCTCAATCGTTGTAGCAAAAGTTTGCAACAGACCCATTAATATATAACTTTTTTTAACCGCGAGAAAGATTCAGAATATGGTCCACAGTAAACTCATCCTATACTGTAGCGAACCTCCATAGGAGCACTTTGGCGAATGTAATCAAATGGGAAAGTGTGCAACAACCCCATTGTAATTTTGTTTCATTTGGTTCGATTTGTGCTCATCTGTGTCCAAGTTACAATCATATATTACACACTGTGTCTTAACCCTTTACTGCATGATTTTTTTTTTTCAATAAAATAATTTTTTTTTTTTTTGTACAATTTTGATCCTTGAGACAGGGAAAAATAGTGAAAAAATTCTTTCCATTATATTTCAATAGTAAAGAGCCTGAATTTAATGGGTCTGTTGCAAACTTTTGCTACAACAATTAAGAGTGTTTGATCTAATGTAAAATCACCTGAAAAGTCCATTGGTAGCATCAGAAAGTCATAAAGTGCAATAATAAACTCACAAGTGGCGTTTAATGAAATCCAACATGGCGGAGAAATATCGAACAATCTGTATGCATGCACTTTGAACATCCAAGGATGGCCAACTTTGACAACCTCACTGGAGGTAGAGGTTATGTGTTTGTTTACGTTGTGATTGGTTGTGATCGATATTGTAAGGTTGGCTATCCTTGGATGTTCGTGGTGCATGCATACAAATTGCTCGATATTTCTCCACCATGTTAGATTTTATTAAACGCCTCTTGTTAGTTTATTATTGCATTTTATGACTTTCTGATGCCACCAATGAACTTTTCAGGCAATTTTACATTAGATTGAACACTCTTAATTGCTGTAGCAAAAGTTTGCAACAGACCCATTGTGCCAAATATGGCCTTACCCGCATTTAGGTATCCATGCAACTGAAATAAAGTTTTCAGGCTAAAAAAAAAAAATTAAAGTAGTAAAAAATGAGTTAGTAAGTTTCAATAGTTGTTTGTTTTTGTATATGGTACCCCTGCGTTACTCCAAAACATAACAATAAAAATCGGAAAATCTCTATCAGATTTTCAGAGAGCTATTTTCAACCACTCAGCACGTTCTCTATCCTGTGCTGCGCGCTCTAGGACAAAATCGACAATTCTTACTCGTTTAGTATCTGTTCCACATGTGACCCACCATGCAGCGACAGTACAACTCAAGTACCCCACATACTTTTAGATAAGGCTTCAAAGCAAGGTATATGGAGAGCAGGTATGGACAACACTTGACTCAGGGGGCGTGGCCACTTGGAAAAAAGCGACTTCGCCGCCATCTTGTCTCCTATTTACACTGTGTATATCTTGCATTGTTGTTTGTGGTTAGGTTTGAAGGGGAAGTTTATCTGAAGCAATACTTTATTTATTTAAACAATGAAATGTAATTTTATCTTTAAATGTTAATTTTGTGACTATAGAATGGATTAACCTCATCAATTACGTTGTTCATCTTCTTTTTCAAGATGTGAAATCTAAATTTGAATCGCGCGGTCAGAAAAATGGCGGCGGAGTCGCTTTTTTCACAACCAATCAGAGCCAACCTCAGAGTGTTGTCCATACCTGTTCTCCATCTACCTTGGCTTCAAAGTAATTGTTCCAGATCTGGGCTCATCTGCAGTTAAGGGTTAAAAAAAAACTAACTTTTCATTCGCAATTTCCCACGCCGCTGCAATCGATGCGTGAATTACATAGTCCACCGGAATCAGATCCGCCATTTTATATTTGTCACAGTAGAAAGTGTGCAGAATACCCAGGCCAGCGCCGGTTAGTACTCCTGTTGCTCCGTATAAATTGTTGATCCATGCTCGCACCGGGTCCCTCAGCGTGCTGACAACTGCAACCAAAATGCTTTATCATGAAATGTTTATTGTTTAACGGTCCCTTTTCCCCACGTTTCCAACATTGGGTTATTTCAAGATTTCCCTCTGCCAATGAGTTGGTCTGTTGCGTACTTTTGGTACAGCAATGTGACACATTTGGTTCTAACGTTAAGGGGAGAAGGAGGTCCTATGTTAAGCAATGTTAAATATATGCTTCACTTCTGGTGCACTTTTCTCAGGAACTATTTGACCTACAAGGCTGCAATTTTGCATGAAGTTATAAGGATGAGTGTTGATTATCAGTGGAACTAGGATTTCAAAAATTCATTGAAAACTTTTTTTTTTTAAAAAGTTGAAAGTTATGTTGATTTTTTCACTTTTTTTTTGAGCTTTGAATGTCTATTAAAAAAAGCGAAGGAGCTACACAAAATATCGTAGTTCTACTTATAGATCTTTTTCTGAGGAACATTTTTTAAAAAAAAAAAAGTTCATAAAAACAGCATTGTTAATTCCTGAGAAAAGTGCACCAAAAGGTAAAAAAATCAGGTTTTCCAGTGTCGCAAAAAGAAAAAACTAAAAATCAGCTGATCTGATAAGGACTCTTCAACTTGAAAAATTCATAAAAAATTGCTTTTTTTCTAAACTATTTACTTACAATGTCTCATATCATTTTAAAGCTGAGCACGTCCTCTTTCAAATAAAAATAAAAACAAAAAAAAACAATTTTTTTTCATTTGGGACCTCCTTCTCCCCTTAAAGTCGGCGAAAATAAAGATGCGCACACTAAAAACTTTCAAAATTCACGCATTAACTCAAGTCACTGCCTTCCCCAGAATGAGCTGAATTATTCAAAATTACCCTTAAAATGTAAACTTTTAATAGTCATGTGACTAAATTTTGCACTTGGGAAGCAAAAACAGTGAAGATTTCCAAAGAGGCGTATCTTAATACTCTTCGCAATACACAGTTGCTGCCTTAATTTTATGTCTACCGCACACCACTAAAAAAGAGCAAAAATGAAGATGGTAACGCTAACAACTTTCAAATCATACATGTTAATTTCGTAGAAGCTTTTAAACGCGAGATTGCAGTGGCATTGTCACACAGATACCACGGAACCACGGTTGGTTATACTTTAATTGGTGTTTTTTTTTCTCTTATACTGGTAACACATGGAAACAGTGACGAACTAGACTTATTTTTATCATTAATGAATACGAAGAGTGAATTTTAAAGTTTTCTGTGTCATTAATGTTATTTTTGCAGATTTTCTAAGCTGAACGCGCCATTTAATCGAAAAAGCAAAAGCTTTCAAGGAAAATAGCCGTTAAAAGGAAAGTATGAGAAGATTGGTTTAAGCCGATTCATTTGTTCACGATGTAGCCTAAATGTATTCCTGATATACGTGTGATATTTCATTGATTATGAGTTGGGTCATAGGACGATTGCAGAATCGCAGATGCCAATTTTCATAAAAAAAAATTGACACCAAAAAGGAAATGATGTAAAGACCAGCGAAAATCACAGAGCTCAAACTATAAAAAAGGCTTGAACCAGGTGTAAGAGAGTGTGAGTGCAATGACGTGCATGGTTCTACAATAATGAATCATCATTGAAAGTTTCTATTTAAAACTAGGAAAGATTGAGGAGGCAATCAGTAACATGAATCTAAGAGAGTCTAGAAATAAAGGCAAAGTTGTTCTTCCCTTTCCCAACATAGAGTATTTTAAAAGAACATTTAATTATATGGGCCCAAAACTCTTCAATTTATTATCAGAAGAGATACTAAATACAATGTCTTTCCCTGCCAGGAAAAAATTAGTAACAAAAAAATTGTTGGAAATCAGGAACGCAGAGCTCTTCTTCGGTACATTAGGGCAAACACCCAAATTATAATTATAATTAGAATTAGAATAAAATTGAACTTAAAAGAGAGAAAAAAAAGAAAAGAAAAGAAAAGAAAAGAAAAAGTTTATACATGGAATGTATATACTATCGACCAAACAGTTGGCAACCTATTGGGAAAAAAAAAAGAAAAAAAAAGGAAGTTCAGTATTTTGTACGAATAACCCACTCCCTTTCTCCCTCACTCTTAAACTCTCTTGCGTAATTTCTAATTAATTTTTTTTTATTGAAGGTAACCTCCAAAACAGGCTTGCTTATGGAGGTACCGAATTTTCAGTCTTTAATTTTTATGTCAATTTTACGTTAGTTTATTTAATTTGTCTAGTATAGATTACGTGTAATTTGAGTAATTTTATCATATTTTTTTCTTTGTTTGTTTTGTTATTGGCTTTTGTCTAAAGACTGAAAATAAATCATTTATTATTATTATTATTATTTATTATAATTTCGGTGTTTTGGCTGTCCATGCAGTCGTAATCATGTCATTAAAGTTTACATTGTTCTACGTAGTTTTTAAGATCACAGTAGCACAAAAACAAAAACAAAACAAAAAAACACAAAAAACAGAAAAAAAAACAAACAAAAAATAAAAACAAAACAAACAAAAGATCTGAATATATCCAAAATAGTTTTACCTATGGAGGGTCTTGCGACGGCCAAGGGCAAAGAATATTCTTCCACATATTTCTGAACTAAAGTCTCAGCTAGAGCTTTTGTAAACCCATACGTGTTCAGCCATCTACCTACAACTCTAATCGAAATTCGGAGTTAAATGTAAACAGTAATAGTTGGAATGAAGTATGGTCGTTGGACAG
This sequence comes from Trialeurodes vaporariorum, assembly GCA_011764245.1. NCBI lineage: Eukaryota > Metazoa > Arthropoda > Insecta > Hemiptera > Aleyrodidae > Trialeurodes > Trialeurodes vaporariorum. The sequence goes on along the minus strand of VMOF01000013.1, from coordinate 47,118,070 downwards.
CAGAACTGCCGTTTCGCGTATAATTAACCCCTTATGGACCAAGCTCGGAGTGTGCGGGTTTTTCTCTTCTAGTCAATTTCACATTGTTCTTGTATCATGTTCTGAATTAACTTGATTCTGGGTGTTGACACCAAAGATTACTTATACTCCAGATATGGCACTAGCTATCTTGCCTATGTTAAATTTCGTTGAGCGCCTGCATTTCTAAAACCGAGCTAAAACACATACACTGGCCCACGATTTGTTTACGTTTCGGAAAGCGAGAGACGTGCGTGCGGGGTGGGGGTCGTGGGCCAGCCGACTGGCCCCACCCCGCCCGCACGTTTCTCCCACGCCGAAATGTAAACAAACTGTGGGCCAGTGTATATGTTTTAGCAATGAAGGCGCTCAACAAGATTTTAGCTAGTGCCATATCTGGAGTATAAGTAATCTCTGGTTGACACTTACATAAGGTTTCGTTCGGGCGCCTTCAAATCATCGTAAAGGCAATTCCAGCTCCCCTGAGTACGAACAGTTAACTACCTTCCCTATATAAACGGAGAAGTGGGGTTTTTTGTGAGCTAACCTGGTCTGTAAAGGGTTAATGGCATTTTTCAATTCACCAATGATTCCACCGGTTGAGAAAAGATTACACAGTTCAGATCAGTATATAATTGTACTGCACAAAAATACTATAATCGTTGAATTGAAAAATACCATTAATTAAACGCAAAACGGCAGCTCTGTTGGACAGCCACGACAAGATTTTCTGAATCGTCCTTTTCAAACTTTGTGTTGCTCAGCGCATTACTTGAAGTTTCCGTCGTGCAGTGTGCACTCAAATCGAGCCCGAACTGTCTGTATCTTTCAGTTGAATGATACTCTTCACCACGGACTAAGAGTTAAAAATTAATCTATTGCATGAATAAGTATACATCCTCAAAAATCTAGAATTCAACCACGAGTCAAGAATCATATATTAATTTATTAAGTTTACTAGTCTATCGGCGAATTTTCGCGATCGAATATCATGAACAATACCAACCGAACTACATACTTATTCGAGGAAACTCAATTGTGTTTTTAGATGTGTTTTCGGGGCATCGATGGCAACAATTCGATTTCGAATTCACCTCTGGACTTGAATTCAAAATCGAATTGATGCCATCGATGACTGAAAACACCGAAAAAGTTCGAAAAACACGATCCAGTTTCGTGTCATCCACTGTTGTCATGCGTAGGTTGGCAATGGTTTTGTCGAATACATTCGTCGCGAAAATTCGCTGTATAGTATCGACCACTAAAATAGACTCCACACGCTTTTGTATACGGAATTTTAATATATCTAATTTAGTTTATCATACAGTGTGTTCAGAAAGTCCGCCCCCCCCCTTCTAACTTTTTGTCGGTTGATTTTTTCAAAAATCGCCGAAACACGTCTAAACTAATTTTTTCCAAGAAATCTTATGAGCTACTTAAAAATTTTCCCGGGGGGCCCCCCCTTTGGGGGGTTTTTTTGGGGGGCAACTTCGTTTTTTAAAAAGGGGAAAGGGGGGTTTTTTTATTACACCATTCGATTCCCCTTTAAAAAAATAAAAAATTTGACGCAAACCGCACCCCAAAATTCTTACTACAACAAAAGTTAGGGGGGGTCAAAGTTTCAAGTAGACCCTTGCCCCCCGTTTTTTTTTCTCGAACCAGAAAAGTCATAGAGAGATGATCTTGACGTCAAATGAAAGCTATTATCAAGGGCTACAATCTCCCCAAAATTTTACGTCCTTAAAACCCCCCCCCCCCTTCAATTGCATACTCATACGAAACACCGCATTTAAAGTAAATGTATTCTCTGCGAATCAATTTGGGGGTATTGCGTTTTGAGACTATTGTGCGCGGGGAGATGGCGCGCTGTGCTGTACTCACACATACCATTGCTTTTTACAAGACTGGCGCACAGTGTGTCGAGGCAAGTCGATTTCAAACTTTCCATTCGTGAAAATCTTATTCGTTTTAAATTTTTTTCTGGCGTTTCAAAAAAAAAATAAGGGGGGCGCGGAACTTTCGCCTCAGTTGACCCCCCTTTTGCATTTAAAGGGGGGGGGGGGGGCTTGTAAGGACGTAAAATTTGGTGAGATTGTAGCCCTTGATAATAGCTTTCATTTGACGTCAAGATCATCTCTCTACGACTTTTCTGGTTCGAGAAAAAAATCGGGGGGCAAGGGTCTACTTGAAACTTTGACCCCCCGTAACTTTTGTTGTAGTAAGAATTTTGGGGTGCGGTTTGCGTAAAAATTTTTTTATTTTTTAAAGGAGAATCGAATGGTGTAATAAAAACCCCCCTTCCCATTTGAAAAAACGAAGTTGCCCCCCAAAAAAACCCCCCGGGGGGGGCCCCCCCGGGAAAATTTTTAAGTAGCTCATAAGATTCCTTGGAAAAAAATTTTTTAGACGTGTTTCGGCGATTTTTGAAAAAATCAACCGACAAAAAAATAGAAGGGGGGGGCGGACTTTCTGAACACACTGTATATTAAAAAAAAGAGACAAAATAGTCTCTAGAAAATTTTTCGTGAATTCAATTTTGACCTCCGAATCTAAAATCGCTCTATGCTAGTTCATGTAAACCTCGTGAATAATCGTTGTAAAGAATAGGATGTAGAGGCAGGGAAAATATGGGGACGAAAAAATTTAAATCTATGTATATCACTGCTTACTGGGGTGTAACGCTCCAATCTGCCGATCATCCAACGACTCTAGAAGCCGCTCCGTCTCTTCAACGCTAAAACTCACGGGGTAGAATTTCTCTCCGACGTGATTTCTGTACGTGAAAATTTGCTGTTGAGAAATGAATCATAGCCTGAAAAACAAAGCACAGAAATTACGGCTGAGACCAAATATGAACTGGATGGTGAGTTCTTGAAAGTGAATTTTCTCTTTATATACAGTGTTGCCAGATCGAGGGAAAAAAGCCGTATCGTCTCCCATTTAAATCAATGAAAATTAAAACGTACGGCTTTTTCATCCCAATCTGGCAACACTGGTTATATAAGGTGTAAATTTTCATACACCCCCTCCCCCCCCCCCCCCCTCGAAGGACTCTTTATCTGGTGTAACACGGCAAAGGTCAGTATAATCAAAATGATAAAATGAGGATTTCTAATGAAAAATGTGCTTAGAATGAAGAAATAACATGTATTGGTATCACTGAAAAAAATGAAATTATTAAAAAAGCAATCAAGTTTTGTAAGATCAGAAAAATGAAGCACAGGCTAATTTTACTTGTTATTTTTGGTGAATTCTACTAAACTTATGGCTAATTTTACGATTTGAATTGTAAATTTTTCTTAGGTTTTAATAGTTTTTCTATTTGGATTGCAAAATTTTTCAATCTAAATAGTAACATTTTACAATCCAAATCATTGTGACTTTTGCATATTACATGGCTGTCTTGGCGTGACAGCTATACGACTTGCAAAAATTACAATGCTTCGGATTGTTAAATTTACAATCCGAATGGTAATAAATTTATGATTCAAATCGTATAATTAATAAAATTTAAGCAAAAGTTACAATCCAAAATGTAAAATCAGCTATATGTGTAGTAAATGTTACCAAAAATGGCTGGTAAATTAGCCTTTGCTTCATTTTACTGATTTCACAGATCTATTTTTTTCAGTGTATATAGTATGAGGTATGTACCATTGAATATGTTGCAAAGATTGCGCAACATGGGCGCCTGGAGCGGGGGGGGCAAGAGGGCGAATGCTGATGAAGCGCCGCTTCACTATTGAATCGATTCTTTTACACAGAATCAAATGAAGAAAAAACATTGTTGCCAGATTGCTCGAGCCGTCACTGCAGAGCTGCCGATTTGCGTAGATTTAATGGCATTTTTAAATTCACCGATGATTCCACCGGTTGAGAAAGATTCCAGAGTTTAGTTCAGTGTATGTAATGCACGATAGCGTCTATAATCTTTCCTCAACAGGTAGTCGTCGATAACATTGAAAACTTGCGGTTATTTTAATTAATTAACGGCGTTTCCACCGATTGAGAAAAGATTACAGATCAGAGTATTTTCGTGCATTACAGTCATACATTGAATTGAACTTTGTAATCTTTTCTCAACTGGTGAAACTATCGATTAATTTAAAAATGCCACTAAATCTACGCAAATCGGCAGCTCTGCGTCACTGCCCCGTTGGATTCGATGCCTAAACCAGGCTGCCGTTTTGCGTATATCAATGCTATTTTAGGCGCACCGTTGGCACAACGTGCGCCTATTGAAATCGCCCTGATACTCAATAGAGTATACTACGCCTCCTTGTGATCAAATGGCGAAATGAGCTTTTTTGATGTCGTGAAATTTAGGTTGTGTCCTGTGTTTTTTTTATGCTAATTTCATTTGAAAAGTTAATGTTCTCCCAGCCACGACTGAATTCTGAGTTGGTTGGGAGTAATTTCATGTTCATTGATTGACGTTTTTTTAAAGTTATTCTATGTCAAAAATTTCCAACCTCACTTTTTGATTATTTCAAATTTTCCCGGTATATATTCTAGGTGATTAAGAGAACCAATCATTTGCCGTTCTGAATGTTTGTTTTTTTGCATGTAAATGCAATTATTATAATTAATTATAGCGTGTGGTCAAACGCAAAACGGAAAGCCCCTACAGCAAGAACTCTGAACATTCCTTATCTCAATTCTCAGAATTCTCATTTAATTACCAAAATTACTGCGCATCGAAGAGGATCTCTTATTATTCAGCCCTGATGTCGTTGTTTCCATAGTGGTCCCTGCCCTAACCTCCTCCATATTTCCTATCAAATTTCAGCTATTTGTTTACGCTCAACGTAATAAAATTACTCTGCTTGCGTTTATAGTAGCTATGACTCGTGAATTGGAAAGAGTTCAAAGGTTCAACAATGGGACCTCTGAATAGTGTGATGTGCTGACTTGCTTTATATTTCCATCATGTTGTTATTGTATGTGAAATTTCTTAGTCCTATTCAGAACGAAACAAGGAAATGCTTCTTATTTCTCTACTTCTACATTTTTGGTTTTGAAGGTCCTAAAGGAAGTCAGCCCTCTTTCAATTTTAAAGAAATGTGCTTTGCGGTCAAATTTTCTGACATTTTATTTAGTCTGGCAACTCCCGTCAAATGACTTAGCGCTTCAAGGCATCATTTCTTCAATGCAGTTATTTCGCTCTTTCTCTATTTACAAGTAAATTTCTAGTACTACTCCAGAACTTCCTGATTTCTTATGCTACCTTATGCTACATCTGTTGTACTACCTATGTTGATTCAAGCTGTCACTCTCCTTATATGTCTCAAAGTATCTTGAGATACTCAAACTGGTTCCTTAATCATATAGTTTGGTAGTCCGCTAACCTTTGACAGTCACCTATTTTGTCGGAGATCATCATCAGTCATGCCTAAAAGTTTAGCGCTTAGACTTTTGTACAAAATTGGGATTGCGCCTCACAATTTGGTGACAGTTAAGTTAGCGTCATATGATGAAATATGAATCAGCGCTCCATTTCTTTCTGAAATTTGTGTTACCGAGTCAATTTCTTCTGAAATTATGTCAGCGTACGTGCTGTTTTTTACTGAAACTTGAGTGAGCGCACAGTTTTGAGCAAAAACATTTTCAAACGCTATAAGAAAAAAAGAAAACAATACAGCATTGGAGAAAATGGGGAAATTGATTTAGTGCTTATACTTTTGCTGAAAATTAAAGTCGTGCACCACAATTTGGTTAAAATTAAGTTATAGGCGCTTTTTTTTTTGCTGCAAAATGACTCAACGCGCCATGTGTTTCTGAAAATTGTGTAATCTCATCAAATTCTTCTAAAAATTATGTCAGCGCATCGGTTTTTTACTGATACTGAGGTGAGAGCGCTAATTTGAGCCAAAAATATTTTTAACGCTAATAATCAGAATTAGAGACTGATTAGGTGTGTTGAGGTTGGATCAGTGCCTAAAAGTCTACATCCGACGGAGATGGTGTGATTGTATTTTTACTTTCTCACTCAAATGAAATTAGAAAAATTGAGAAAGTATTGTATTGCGTTGGCGCAGAGATTTTCAGGTATTTTGTTGCGATAATTGGCCTCTCAGGACAAAGTCAATCATGATTTAGTCAAAGTAATTGCCTCTTATCATGTCTAATACCATCCATAAGAACATCCTTCCATCATATTTTCTATTTCTTAACCCTTTCTGACTTAGAGAGATTTATGTAAAAAAAATCTGTGGCGTCTGTCCGTCAGTCCGGCTGTTCGTCACTCCGTACCTAGGCATAAGTTTTGAACCATTGATCCTTATGCATCCAGATTTTGCACAGTTGTTGCTTTTTAGATTCCCCAGAGGTACTTTTTTGTTTTTTTGAAATTTTGATTTTTCGGGTAGTTATGGGGAAAAAATATTTTCATTAAAATCAATGGTAAAATGGATAAAATGAATAAAAATGGAATAATTCAAGTTTGGCTCAATCAATTTTGATGAAAGTTAGCAAAAAAATATCTATTTTCAGCCTACTATAGAATGAACCACTTATAGTTCCTTTATTCATTCCTTCAGACTGTTTAAAAAATCAAAATAAGCGCGCTCGAGCCGAAAAATAGAATTGTCGTGAGAAACCAATCTTAAAACTTGGAGTCAATCAATAATGGCTCCATGAATTTTGATAAAACTTTGTACACACAATCTACTATCAATAAACTTAAATATTTTCCTCTCTGTGTCACCAAAACAACCGATAAAACCATTTCTAGAGGTAATATAGGTGCGATTGAGCAAAAAATTTGGGAATATGAGCAAATAAAAATATAATCCTATTATTTGGATAGTTCAGGTTTGGTTCAATCAATTTTGATGAAAGTTAGCGAAAAAAATCTACATTCAGCCTACTATAAAATAAACCACTTACAGTTACAATATTCAACCCTGAAAACCGTTTAAAAAATCAAAATATTTGCGCTCGATCCAAAAAATGGAATTATCATGAGAAATTAAGTAATCTTAAAACTTGGAGTCAATCAATAATGGCTGGATGAATTTTCATGAAACTTTTTACACACAATCTACTATCAAAGTACTAACATATTATCCTCTCTTGATCACCATACACAACCGATTAGACCTTTTCAAGAGGTAATATAGGTGCGATTGAGAAAAAAATATGGGTATGTAAGCAAATAAAAACATAATCTTATTATTTCGGATAATTCAGGTTTGGTCCAATGGATTTTGACAAAATCTGGCAAATAAAATCTACAATTGGTTTACAAAAGAAATTAGCCCTTACAGTTACAATATACAACCCTTAAGAGAGTTTAAAAAATCAAAATAGGTTGTTTGACCAAAAAAAAAAAAAAATGAAAGTGAAGAATTAATTTTAAACTTGGAGTCAAACATTAATGGGATTGATTTTGACAAAAATGTTCACAAACATAATGTGTTAAAAAAATACACTAAACACTGCACTGTGTGCACTAAAACATTTTTCTGGTACAGTCCTCATAAGAACCTTACGACCGTTTCGAGGGGCAATATAGGTACGATCGAGCAAAAATCTTTTGAAACTAATTGTAAGCAAATATTAAGACAAACATAATATTTGCAATAAGTAATTCAAGTATGACTCAATTAAGTTCGATGAAAATTGCATCAAAACGTTTGCAACCAGCCTAGGCAGAAATTTCTTTTCAATGTATTACTACAATATTCAACTTTTAAGTCTAAAGCTGTTTAAAAGCAATATAGGTTTCATTACACCAAAAATAGAATATTCAAGGAAAATTAATTTTATAAAGAAAAGTCAATCAAAAATGGCTGAATGAATTTTGTTGAAATTTTGTTTGCACAATCTACGACTTAAGTACATCTTTGGAGGGGGGTTAATCTATTAAACAAAAAAATTATTTCGAATATCCACAGTTTGAAAGAAGAAACCAAACATAGTACTCAATGGAGGAAATGCAAGAATCAGTACATTTCGACCTCCTATAAAACTAAGGGAAAAAAGAAACTCCCAAAAATAGAACAAAGAGCAAATATAATGAATGCAGCTCAAAGAATAAAAACTTATTGGAATCTTGAATTACCTACTCTAACCCTGTTATAAGCAACATCAGATTAAGGCTCTCAATTAGCCTTCAAATAACAAAATAGGCAACTATTCCTGCAGCTTCTCTACAAAATTGCAAACTCTTCGGATTGAAGGCAGAAATATTATGCCCGGAGGTGAAAATATTTGAAATTTAAGGGGGGTTTGGGGATCTCCCCCAGAATTCTAAAGGGGGGTCTGGAGGTATCCCCCAGCATTTTAAAGGGGGTTTGGGGGTCTCTCCTAGTATTCTAAAGGGGTCTGGGGTCTCCCCCAGAATTCTTTAGGGGTTTAGGGGGTCTCCTCCAGAATTCTTTAGTGGTGGGGGGGTCTGGGGGTCTCCCTCAGATAAAAGTGATGTGAGAAAGTGTTCGTAAGGTATTCCCTACAGTTTATTTTTTATCATTTCGAGATTTGATTAACGTATTTCGGCCATTGTGCGCGGATCAAATGCTTTGTCACCAGTCGTGGGACGTCATGGGGACATTTAGGAGAGATGTCTTTTGACTCACTGTAACTTCTTCATATTTTCTTACGTTTTGCCATGGCGTCCTTTGTTTTACTTGGCATCACACTTCACGTTCAAATTTTTTACCGGGCAACCAAAGAACGGTGCCAGCTAATGGAATATGGCAACATTGTTTTTCTCTACTCTAACACATCATGAAAAATAATCGATTCTTGGTGGTCCGATTTCTTCTTACTACCGATCACTTTTTCATGTCCCTATTTTGCGGGACATACTATATCGTTAACTACCTTTTTACTAAAGGGGTTCAAAATTGTTTTATGAGTATTTGATTGTTTATTACGTGCGTTTAGTGATGTGCAGTGGGAAATTCGAAGGATTTGTTTTATGATTGTCCGTAGTGGTCCCACCGCCCCCCCCCCACACGACGCACACAGGTTCAGACCCGAACTTTTGCTAGATATGGTGGAACATCTGAGGGGTTGGTTTAAGATTGTCCGTAGTGGTCCTAACCTCCCCCCCCCATCGCCACACACCGGTTCGGACCCAAACTTTTGCCGGACAATTTTTTTTTGAGATGATTTTTTGAGAATCCAAGGGATTGTTCTAAAATTGTCCGAAGTGGTTCTACCCCCCCCCCCCCCACTCGCCGCGCACAGGTTCGGACCTTAACTTTTGCTGGACAATTTTTTTGAGATGTTGGAAAATTCGAAGGGTTTGAGATTGTCCGTAGTGGTTCCCCCCACCCCCCCCCACCCCCCCCCCCACTCGCCGCTTACAGGTTCGAACTTGGACTTTTGCTGTACAATTTTTTTGAGATGGTGGAAAATTCGGAGGGATTGTTCTAAGATTGTCCGTAGTGGTTCTACACCCCCCCCCCCCCCCACTCGCCGCACACAGGTTCGGACCCAACTTTTGCTGGACAATTTTTTTGAGTTGTTAGAAAATTCGAAGGGATTGTCCGTAATGGTTCTCCCCCCTCCTCCACTCGCCGCACACAGGTTCGGACCCTAACTTTTGCTGGACAATTTTATTTAGCCGTTGGAAAATTCGAAGGGATTGTTCTAAGATTGTCTGTAGGGGTTCTACACCCCCCCCCCCACCCACTCGCGCCGCACACAGGTTCGGACCCTCACTTTTTCTGCACAATTTTTTCTGAGGTGGTGGAATATTCGAAGGGTTTGTCCCATATAAGATCGTATGTAGTGGTCCTAACCCCTACCCACTCGCCGCATCCAGGTTCGGACCCGATTTTTTGCTGGACGCATTATTTTTGAGATGGTGGAAATGGAATTTGACTCATGAGGACCAAATTTGCTCAAGGTGCGCCTTTCTCTGACACTGTAGTGTCAGAACTATCTGCTTTGTTTCTATTCACCGATGATTCCACCGGTTGAGAAAAGATTACTCAGTTCAGTTCACTGTATGACTGTAATCAATCTGTAATGCACGAAAATACTCTGATCTGTAATCTTTCCTTAATCGGTGGAAACTCCGTTGATTAATTAAAATATCCGCAAGTTTTTTAAAGTCATCGATGACTCCACCGGTTGAGAAAAGATTACAGATGCGAGTATTTTAGTTTATTATAGTCATGCACTGAGTTGAACTGTGTAATCTTTTCTCAACCGGTGGAATCATCGGTGAATTGAAAAATAGCATTGATTTTACGCAAAACGGCAGCCCTGCTTAAACCGTGCAACTTTGGAAAATGATAGAGTTCCGATGTTTGCCCTATGGTATGTACATTGCCCGATTCTGAAATTTCAGTGAAGTGAATCCATGAGTATCCTTACCTTGAGATTTGGCATTTTTCGCGCCATCTCTAAAAGGTAAGTTGTGGCTGTGACGTTTGTGGTGAATGCGTCCCTAAGATGCTCGTCCATTCGAAGAGCAGCTGCTGCGTGGAAAATAATCTCAACTTCTCGCAGAAGTTTTTCCCAATCAGAATCCCTGATTCCCATCCGTGACTTGGCGCAGTCCCCCTCGACCAGCTCTACCTTTGATAAGTAATTCGGAGTCTCGTCTTTCATTTTTTCAAATAACTGGAAATGAGATAAATATATTCATATCAGATAAAAGTACAGAGTTACTCCATGATGATGTTGAAGCGATATAATAAGACGATCAAACGCATAATACCAAGGTAATGGGTCTGAAGCAAACTTTTACTACAGCGCTATAGATAGAGTGTATAATCTAATGTAAAATCGGCTGACAAGTCAAATGGTGGAATCAGAAAGCCATGAAATGCAATAATAAACTCACAAGAGGCGTTTAATGAAATCCAAGATGGAGGCAAAATATTGAGCAATCGGTTTGCGTGCACCACGAACATTCAAGGATAGCCAACCTCACAATATCCATCACAACTAGAATCACAACGTAAACAAACACGTAATCTCTACCTCCAGTGAGGTTGTCAAAGTTGGCAATCCTTGGATGATCACGCTGCATACATTCAGATTCCTCGATATTTTGCCGCCGTCTTAGATTTCAATAAACGCCTCTTATGAGTTTATTATTGCATTTTATAACTTTCTGATGACACCGATGGACTTTTCAGGCGATTTTACATTAGAATAAACACTTTTTATCGCTGTAGCAAAAGTTTGCAACAAACCCATTTGCAGCGTTTCATTTCATCCAGTAAGTATAACTCATAAAAAAGATTGAACACATTCGAGCTCGACCTTTTACATGAGTTTAAATGGACGAATGTAACGTTACCAAGTAACAAAGAATAAAGAGTATGTGTTTCATATAGAATGGAAACTCTGGCCGGTTTCCACACGAGCGACGGTGACAGATTGTACAGGTCACCTTTGCCTCCTTATCTGATAAACGAGCTCCATTTCTTTGATCAACGAGGTATAGCAATCAGAGGCGGCGCGTGCACTGAGAAAAAACTTTGGGCAGGGGAACCAAAGTCTGTGGTGAATTATAGTTGCTGAGACGTCTTTGGGCAGGGGGACTAAAATCTTTGGACAGAGCAACCAAAGTCTTTGGGCGAGGGAAACCAACTTCCTAAGACTTTGGTTGCTTTGTCCAAAGATTTTAGTCCCCCTGCCCAAAGACGCCTCAGCAACTATATAATCACCGCAGATTTTGGTTCCTCTACCCAAAGCTTTTTCTCCGTGTGCAATCTGGGAACATCGTATTCTCTTCGCATTTAAACCTGTGTAAAACAATCGATCTTCAGGAGGTGCAATGCACCCCCAAGATATCGATACTTTTCCATAGGTTTGAATGAAAACTTAGCATGGTTGCCAAATTGCACGAGCCGTGACTGATAGCAATAGAGATGCTGATACAAGTTATAAGTCTTATCCCTAAGTGTGACAGCATGGACGATCTGATTCTCTCTTCCGTTTATACATGTAGGGAAGGTAGTTAACTGTTCGTACTCGGGGGAGTTGGAATTGCCTATGCGACGAATTGAAGGCGCCAGACTAAAGATTATCTTGTAAGTGTTTATATTGATGATCGCGTTTATCCGGAATGAAGACTGAAACAATGTGAAATAGGTAGAAGAGAAAAACGATTATACTCGGGCTTGGTCCATAAAAGGTTAAATAAAAAATTGGATTAAAATCCGGTGGAAATTGGTTTAAAACGAAAGGGGGAGTGTTATAGCGTTGCTATCTGGACACAGATTTTTAATACAACTATCCAGGTGAGAATTTGGCTTGTTCCAGTCATGTGTCAGTTTCTTTACCGTGCAAATCCTTCCAAAAGAAGCAGTTATGCCAATTTGTGCGTCCAGATAGGCACTCTCAAATACTTGCACTTTCATTTAAAACCGCAATTTCCAGTGCATGTGTCACTCTTTCTTTTTTAAGGTGAAAAAAATGAGGCAAACAGACCGAGTCCCTGTAAAATGTCCATAAAAGGTTTCAATCATGGCTACCTCCGTGAAGATTCAAAATCACATTTCGTAAATCTCCTCTATTGCTGATTGCGGTAGCTCGTTGTCCTTGATAAATAATAAACTATTATGTACTAACCATGTCATCAAACTGTTCGTTCATTCGCTCAACGGACGTTTTCCCTCTCTTCGGACGCATCAAGAGATAGATTTTTTTTACTTTGTCACATGTTCTGCGAAAAAAGAAAAATACAGCTAACAGACGTACGAAAAATGATTTAAGGAGATAAGGCTGCACCTTTGTGAAGAATGAGCTCTCATCTCATCGTCACAGATTTTGAAATGTTGCTATACACCAAGTCATATTTCTTGTCTGTCTGTTAACCATAGGCGGAACTAGGAATTTTTTCTGGGGGGGGGGGGGGGTGAGTTCCAAGGGATCTTAGAGACACCTCAAGACCGACCCCCTCCAAGAGGGGTATACCATGACATCCCTTCCCAACTTACTTAGGCGTACGATGTACTTACAGTTATAGTCGACGAATTAAATAATATCAGATAACGTCCTGGATTTTCACTTGAGTAGGCCACATACGATGCTTTTTACTGTGATAGGTATCGCAGGTAGTCTACTTGAACCAAAATATAAGGCGGCATCTGATATTCTTTTGTCGACTGTAAGTACCTACATCATACACACCTAAGTTAAGATATGAAATAAATTGTACTCATATAGCTATTAGCTGGGGTGCGAAACAATTAGGCAATCACTAAATTAAATGATAAACATCATATACTGTAATATTTTTGTTGTTGTTGTGGGTAAACGTTTTTTTGTTTCCAATATTTTCTGGGGGGGCTTGGCAGACCTCTGGGGGGGGCTTAGCCCCCTCCATCCCCCCTATTTCCGCCTATGCTGTTGACGTTTCTTAGCGGTCAAGGGAGTGAACAAATTATAGGAATAAATATAAATGGAATAAATGTTGAACGATGAGTGGTGAGCAATGGGGCTGTTGCACACTTTTGCTATACGCGATTTATCAGTCGATTCTGGTGTAAAAACCTCCGAAAATAACGATGGCAGCACTAAAAACTTCCGAAATTCACTTTTAAACTCAGTAGACGGTGGCTAAGGGGAGTAATAATCGGAGATTCCCATCTAACAATACTGTAACTCCATCAAAGAGTGACCAATAAGAGACGACTTTCATTTGACACCGGTTCCACTAGATGTCACGGTACCATTCATCGGATGCGGATCACTATTCTGATGACGAATAATTACTCTCTGAATCATCCTCGTCAGCACAAAGAGAGCGGCGAAATTAAGATAGATTTCTCCCAGTATTACTGGCCCACGCCACCATTACACTTGCGCAAACAAAAGCGTTTATTGAGTTTAGAAGTGAATTTCGGAAGTTTTTTGTGCTATGCCATCGCGCATCGTTTTTTTTGGAGGTTTCTAAAGCAGGATCGACTATTAAAACCGCTTACAGCAAAAATGTGCAACAGTCCCATTGATAAAATAAATGTTGAGGTCGTAGGTGCGAATAGTAAGTGTACGCAGTATCATCATCTCATCACCGAGTCATTGCGCTCTGCCGCGGTCGATTACTGATAAGCGCCGTTGCCAAATCAACATTGTTCATTTACCCTCTGTATTTGCCATGCGTGGACGAGTCGACGAGTTCGGACATTTGAAAAAGACCCTGGACGAATACAGACGAGGGAATAAGGTGTTAAAAATATGCAAACTCACCCAGTCAGCCACCCACCTGCTAATAAACACTAGGCAAGATCAGAAGATAGCTAACTGTTCGTACTCAAACGTACTGTTATTGCATACACGATAAATTGAGGGCGAACGCCTTACATTTCTTTTCAACGAGTGAATCCTCTGTTTATGTTTGTTCTATTGACCATTGAGACTCGGTAAATGCATTTTTTCTCTAATGCTTGTCTGAAAATACACCAGGAGGGTTTGTTAAGCGTGCCGTATATATACGGTACGCTTTTTGTTTTCATTTTCATATCTAATAAATAGGTTGCATGCTTTGCTTATGGCAAAACCTTGGCGGGAAAGGTTTGAAAAATTAAAAACGTGTTTTCTTAAAAGCGCGAGTTATTTAAATATTCATCGAATGAAAAGAGGCGGTGAGAGGCGTAGGAGGGGAAAGTAAATAGCATATTCAATCGAGAATAGGATGATCTTCTCTCACCTTCCAATGGCCACAACTGCATAAAAAGTGGACTTACCTTAATAATTTTTCCAGCAACACTTTTCCGAAAAATCCTGAAGCTCCCGTGATTAAAACAGTTTTGTCGGCGTAAAAATCGCGAATGGGTGAAAAATCCTCGATCGAATCCAAATCGTCGATGCAATCCAATTCGTCCCTCTGGTCGTAGTATTCCATTATTCCTTTGAAATTTGGATCTGAATGCACCTGAACTACCGAAAAAAAAAAAAAAAAAAAAAAAAAAAAAAAAAAAAAAAAAAAAAATCCACTTTAAACTATTTCTCTAATTTTAATCCGATCGTTTAATAAAAGTGACCTTGGAAACCAACTTGCAATATCAAGTCTCAAGTTAGGAACACGAAACACTTTTCTCTCAGTTTTTATCAAAATTATGGATAGTAAAAAAAAAAAAAAAAAAAAAAAAAAAAAAAAAAAAAAAAAATTGATTGTTATAACTAGATATAATAATTAATTAGAAAAACTTATTAATTATTAATTATTATTGTTTCTTAATCAATAAATGGATAGATAAATTATCTTCTTGGTTGCGCCAACGTTAAAACAAGGTTTAAAAAATACGCGAGCCGAATCAATTCCTAAAAGATCCAAAAGCATGGACGCTAAAAACATGGACACTCTTCGCCACCGCCGAAAAAATTATTGTGAATCGCCGAGTGCATTCTGAGAAATCTGCAAGTCGCGAAATCAAATGACGTCGACAACGGCATTTTGGCCACGCTCGAGACCCACTTTTTGTTTTCGCGAATTAGAGGTCGTCGATTTTTTTTTTTTTTTTTTTTTTTTTTTTTTTTTTTTTTAGTTTCCTCCAAGCAGTAACCCTGCTTGGAGGGAGTTTATTTTATACTTAACAATGTACAGAAAAGACAATAATACATATTTTAATGGGCAAAACCCGTCAGGGGTTTACTGCCCTAAACTAAACTAAACTAAACTAAACTAAACTAAAGTTAAAGAAGAGAAAAAAAAGAGAAATTAAAAAAAAAAAAAAAACAAAAAAAACAAAACAAAAAAACAAAAAAAAACAAAACAATAAAAAAAACAAAAAACAAAAAACAAAAAAAAAACAAAAAAAAACAAAACGATGGACGGGTCGATTCCGGTCTCGGCAAGTATGATTATTGAAAATAAATTATGCATAAATAAATCGCATCTTACAAATGAAAAAAAGAAAACAATCATTAATGAACTAAAGAAAGAAATAAGAGCAATAAGGAACAAAGGCATCATTCGTTCGCAGTTGATACATAATAGATACATAATAGACATTAATAGACGCAGAGTGGATGGGTGGGTCATAGTAACAGTAACTGTGGCGCCATGTGTATTGTGTAACCCGACAACATTGTACCCGGTCAATCCAAACGCATGAAAAAGATCGATCTATGGAGGTGCAGGTGCACAGTGCACTCCCTCCAATCGATAGTTTACATGGGTCTAAACGGACGGAATGCAGCGCTGCCCGATCACACGCGACGCCACTGCAGTGGCGGCTCGTGCGATTTGGCAACAGTGTTTTTATCCCATTTAAATACATGGAAAACAATCGAAACTCGAGGAGGCTGCCAGCCTCCGCTTGAATCGATTTTTTACCTTAGTTTAAGTGGGAAAAATGCATGGTTGCCAAATCTCACGGGCCGCTACTGGCCACTAGTGGGTAATAAGTGAAGAGGAGGAAAAAACAAGCAGGGAAAATTCCAACACGCAGGTGTTGGAAAAGCGTGCCACTAAAGTCTGAACAGCTTTAATGATTTTGCTAACAATGATAATAATTAGACAGCATTCAACATGGAGCTGATCTCGAGAAAATTGAGTCCAAAGTTGAAGAGCTAGCATTTAAACAAAAAACTTGGAATTACTTACGTTTTGATTTCATTCAACTACCGTGTTGTGTTTTTGCATTTCAACACCGGAAAAGTGGAATTTACTACGTAGGAAAGGTACTTAATTTTTAGCGTTTAAAGTGACTTGGTTCCTTTCTTCTTTTTTTTTTTTTTTTGCATAATCACGAAAAACGAAACTCTAAGAGAAACCAAACGGCAGAGTTGGTTTACACTGTTGATTATTTTAAAATCCGTTAATCCGGACTTAAGTCCGTTCCCAATTCTATAAAAGGAACCAAGTCGGAGTTGGTTCCTTACGTGACTCGGATTAAGGTTTAACCTTATCAGCCAGAGGAACCAAGTTCTCATTTTATTTCATCATATGGACAATGACATCAATGAGGCTCACCAGCTCACTTTTACCTGGAATTTTGACGGGAAATAGTTGTTATTATAGAAGAAGCACATGTTGCTTCGAGATTCAGTATTGCTAGCTCTATCAATCAATAACTCAATTTTATCAAAAATGTCACTCGGTTCTTTTGTGACAAGTGCTGTCCAATTGAGCTTGTTTGGTGAGAAATTATGAAAAAAATAAATTTAGATCAGATGTATCTATAAGGAGATGAGTCGAAGGCGATGTTTTTTTGTGTTTGTTTTTTTGTTTTTCGTTTTCAAAACTTTGGAGGGCTCTAGCTCAGAAGAGAAACATTTGCAGCACATACTCATGTAGGAAAACAAAGTCTTATATATATGTATGTTGACCCCAAAAATACACTCCATAAGTTTGGCACTCAAGTTTTGAAACACCCTGTTCTTGATATTTTGCTCCCCCCCCCGCCCCCTTCACAAAAGACAACATCTTGACCATGCACATTTTTAAAATCACAGTTTGACTGTAGAGATATTTTCTCTCCCCCCCCCCCTTAACGAAAAAGGGAAAATGGGTCACCTATCTCTGATGTTCGTCGTGCGCGTGCACAGATTGTTCGGCTTTACGACTGCCATTTTGGCTTTCTTTATAACGCGTTTTTTCGGTTTATTAGTGGATTTTATGACTATTTGATGCCGCCAATGTAATTTTCAGACAATTTTACATCAGAATCAAAACTCTATAGCACTGTAGCAAAAGTTTGCAACAAACCCATTGAAAGCTGAAAAGAGAAAATTATTTGATAAGGCTCGATCTTTTTTACCCACATAAACTATAGACAATAGATATTTCTAAATCCCTCCACCTTTTAAACGGCTTGTTCAGGGATCAAAAATGAGGTTGCGTTCTTTTGAAGTCAAAAAGTGTCATATTCGGAAAAGCCTTGATTCTAAATAATAAAAAGGTTTTTTATATTTTTTCCGTTTTAGGTAATGTCAGCACTTATTGCGATTGTCACGATGTAGATACGTAATATGCATAAATGGAACACTTGCGAATTCATGAAAAAACAATCCTTTAATATACAGAACTAACCATTTCAAGTGCCCTTTACACATCAAGCATTCTAGGGGTATAGATTAGTAGATGTGGAGGTTTAAGACGTTTGTGGATTTTAATTCCCCCTCTCCCCATTTATTTTCTTGAAAAGTATCGAAAGTTTACAGTTAAAACTATGCCATTATTCACTATAACGCATTGTCATATTATTTTTTTTTTCTGTTGCCGTCGGTCGATATCATTTTTCGTGTTGGAAAAGCAAAGTTCCATATGGACCTATAGTTTCCAAAATTTGAAGAAGCTTCCAGTGAAAAATTTTGTACACGCAACGAACTTTTTAGGATAGGTAAATAAGTTATTCCAGAGTCAATTCTATAGCCGCAGCGAGGAAGCTGTCCAGGGGTGGAAGACACGTGACAGCCCCTCTCACTTTTTAGAGCAATTAATGCGAATTTTACCCCTCTGGCTCCCTGTGTTCTGGATTTTAAACACCTATTTTTCAACAAAACGCCAAAAATGTCCTCAAAAATCCCTTGATTCCATCGACGCTCATTGAGGGGCTTTCAATTTGCCGATCCCCCAGAATTTCAAATGTATCCGATGCAAAGGCCTGTTTAGTGTGACGTCATGAAAAAAATTGGTTCCAAACAAAGGCTCCGTCTCACTCGCTCTCGTGGGTTTTCCCATACGAAACACGGTCCAAATTTTCAAATACAAGTGCTAGTAAACAACACGTTCTTTACACCAGTTGTGTTTATCACACCATTGGGCTCCACGTTCCTTATAACAATTTCCGATTGGATATATATTCCCGCGCTTTATTTTCCATAGAAATAATCGAAATTCCATAGAGACAATCGAAATTTGTGGAGATTCAAGCGCGCTGATTATAGCAACGATAGGTCTTAGGATTGAAATAAGGCGAAATACATCTATGGTTCTATTCTTACAGTTTTAACACCCACTTTTTTCTCAGTGATAAAATATGAGAACGCTACACAAACTTTCTGAAACATCGCGCATCAATGCACAATCACAGTTATATCGAAGAAAGTCCTATGTTTTGTCCTTGTCACACTCACAGTTTCTTGAGAGCACAAAATTCTAGGGTATAGGCTCATCAGCACCATCACGGCATGTGTTATACCTCGAACAATAGCTTCGATACGAAGAGAAGTTAGAATGATTGAGTGTCATGGCGGTGATACTCCCATAAGAGACCGTGAGTAAGACAAGGACAAAACGTAGAACATCTTTCGGTATAACTGTGATTGTAAATTCGCTTGTGATCTTTTAGGAATTATGTTACAGTGAAAAGATACTTTAAGGCAAGTGGAATCTAATGGTGCAATAAAATTTGAGAAAACTGTTGGTTAACTAGCATGAATTTGCGTTCGAAAATTTGGATCTGGTAAATCCACGAGAGTGAGCGAGATAGAGCATTTGTTTGGAACCAATTCTGATCGTGACGTCATCACTAAACAGGTCTCCTTAAAGATATGAATGAGCCTCTCTCTTTTCTATACCCCTCCCGCTCTTCATCAATACCTCGTCGCTTCTTTTCGATGTACCCTCGTCAAACAGATTTTGACACTTTTACGATGTCCGACCCGACCGCTTAATGCACCGTGAAGAAATCTTGAGACCGGTGGAGCCCAAAGGCGAGGGGCAAAGAGGGTTTCTGTGAAGGATGTTTCCACCCCCCTCCTGCCTTGGAATTTCGACTCATAGGTTGGCACAAATGACTTAGGTTGCTGGACCTGCATGGAATTCTCGTTCAAAGGAATTCGACCGCGACGCTTAATAACTTATTGAAATTAACAGGAATACCGAAATTTTTACAATTTTAAGAAAATAGACGCCGAGACCTCCTGGATTGCAGCAATAAATTAACGATTAATGAAACCAGTTTTAAGAAAATACGTTTTTAATTTTTCAAACCTTCCCGCCAAAGGTTTTGCCATAAGCAAGGCATTGAACCTATATATTAGATATGAAAATGAAAACAAGAAGCGTACCGTATATATACGGCACGCTTAAAATATATATTTCATAAATGTCAAATAAATACAATAAAATGAAATGAGATTAAGAGAGGAAAAAAAAAAAAAAAAAAAAAAAAAAAAAAAAAGGTTGAATACAAAAATTAAACATTTTCTTTAATAATATCCTTCTCTATTTCTGTAAACCAAAATTTTTTGAACTGATTTTTAATGTGGCTTGTAGAGTCGAAGCCAAGCATACCGTCAGGCAGCATCTCCCACATTTTAGGAACAATTTGCCTGTGGTCCTGACAGTCATCCTTTTCATGTTACGGCATCTTAAGCCTTTTAGCAGCCTGACGCTATGCCTGGCTCCACTCTTTTCTTTGAGAGAATCATTCCAGTAGTGGTCTATGACGCGACGAGCTGATGGAGGAATCTCGACTCGAAATTTAAAAGTTCGAGTGTTTTCCTGGCTGTTACCCGGCAACGAGACCCAGCAAATAATTTTATAATACTCCATTGCAGCGTGTTGATTTTTTTCCTGAGACCTTTTCGAACGTATCCCCAGGCTGCAATGGCATACGACACGTGAGACTCACCGAGCGATTTGGTAAACCATTCTTTCTAGACCGGCTGTAGCTTTCAAAGTCATTCTTCTCACAGCAACCAAGCATTTCCTCAAATTATCACAAACTTTTTTAACATGCATATCCCATCCCATCCTATCATCAATCATCACACCGAGGTACTTCACACATTTTTGCACCGGTACCTCTTCATCACATTCACACCCATTCTCGCTCAGATTCACTCTTGATCAGATCTGAATAATTTGATTCAATTTGAATCAACTCGCTGAGATACTGATCACTAACCCACAGGTCCTGGGCTCGAACCCCGGCCAAGATGACAAGATTTGACGGTCTCAGATCTAGTCATCTCGGCTCGGGAGGGCCTAAGTCTAGGAAGCCCCCAAAGCCACACTGAAAAAAAAGTCAGCTAAATTTAACTAATTTCAACTTAAAAGTATGGACACCACTTAAAACTGTTAGTTTAACTATTTGAATTAGTCAAATTAACTCCGTGCCGTGTTAATTAACATGGCACGGAGTTATTTTTACTAATTCATACATTCAAACTAACAGTTTTAAGTGGTGTCCATAGTTTTAAGTTGAAATTAGTTAAATTTAGCTGATTTTTTTTCAGTGCACGTGAAGAAAAAAACAAAAAAGGAAAATATATGAAAGAACGAAAAGGAATAAGTAAAAGGCATAAGGAAAAGGAGAGAGAAAAATTAGGACAAGGACAATTAGGAAGGGTTGTGTCTAAATTGAAATTAATGAAGCCGACATATTTAAGAAGCAGCACCATATCTCGAATGCGTATTATTGTTAGTGCAACTTATCTATTATAAGCATTGACAGTGAATCAGCTCAACAAATTGACATCCGTGCAATAAGTGTACTAATTGAACAGTTTCTCTGGTTGAAAAAAACGCAGATTGAGGGCTGAACACAAGGGGTCACAAGCTTGGTTTTGGTGACATCCACTTTTTGCCAATATTGCATAGCCATGATTAACCAGTGAAGCGGCTCCAGTTTCAAAAGATATGAAAACCTTTGAGAGCGATCTACTCCATTTGCGAAGCTGAAGGGGTCACAAGGTAGGTTTTGGTGACATCGACTATTTGCCCATGTTACATAGCCATGAGATGCCAGTAAAGTGGCCTCAGTTTCAAAAGATATGAAAACCCTGAGGGGCGATCGACTCCATTTGTCACGCTGAATCGATAGAGGGGTCACAAGCTGTGTTTTCGCAACATCACCTTTTTGCCTACATCACATAGCCATGAGCTACCAGTGAAGCGGCTCCAGTTTCAAAAGATATGAAAACCCTAGAGAGCGATCGACTCCTTTTGCCGAGCTGAATCGATAGAGGGGTCACAAGCTGGGTTTTGGCAACACCACCTTCTTGCCCATATTACATAGATATTATTTGCCAGTGAAGCGGCTCCAGTTTCAAAAGATATAAAAACCCTTGAGAGCGATCTACTATAAATTTGCCAAGCTTAATTGATAAAGGGGTCACAAAGTAGGTTTTGGCGACATCGACTATTTGCCCATGATACATAGCCATGAGATACCAGTGAAGCGGCTCTAGTCATGATCTAACTACATAGGTCAGTCAATCCGGTGGACGAGTTTCGGGGCGATCTGACGTATAGCTGGCGCAGCTGAAGAGCGAGCGTTTTATCTGCTTTCCAATGGGGAAAAGACCCTTTTCAAGTACGAATTATAAACAATTTACGACAGTGAAACTTGGTTTTTATCAATAAGAAGTAACGAGGAAGGTTTCAAGCTTTGAGAAAAGCAATGAAATCGTACGCAAATTTGATTTTTTTATTTTTGGGCACTTTTAAAAAATTGGGTAGAATGCATTGAATATTACATACGCACCTACTTCGTAAGAGGGATTTTTACTAACCGCCAGAAAATGTAGGAATCAGAAATTGTAGTGTGAACAGACTGGTTTTCTCAAAGCTTGAAACCTTCCTCGTTGTCTATCATAAATAAAAACCAAGTTTCACTGTCGTAAATTGTTTACAATTTGCACTAGAAAAATTGTCTTTTCTCCATATGAAAGCATGTAGATTTGAACGCCCACGCTTCAGCTGCGCCAGCTATACCTCATCCCCTTCCTCACTCTACCCAGTGATAGTGCCAGGCAGATGGAGAGGCAGTGGAAGGTGTGCGTATTGACTGACCTGTGTAGTTAGATCATGGCTCCACTCGGCTCCAGTTTCAAAAGATATAAAAACCCTTAGGGGCGATCGACTCCATTTTCCAAGCTGAATCAATAGAGGGGTCTCAAGCTGGATTTTGGCGACATCGAATTTTTGTCCATGTTGCATAGCCATGAGTTGCCGCAGTGAAGCGGCTCCGATTTCAAAAGATATGAAAACCCTTGAGAGCGATCGGCTCCATTTGCCAAGAATCGAGAGAGAGAGAGAGAGGGGGGGGGGCCGCCGCGCGCCGTAGCTACCATATGGGGCTCAGCCCTGGGCTAGGAGTCACAGTTAAAAACAGGGCCGTGCCCGGGGGGGGGGGGGGGGGGGGTTGTCTCGGCACCCTCCGATGTCGGGACAAGAGTCCCAACTGACACTATCCGACTCAAAAATTGCTCCCCAAAGCCCCCCCGATTCTACCGATCGGAAATAAATTGTGGATCAATTTTATAAATGTATACACCTTCTTTTTTTAGGGTAGACTGAAACGGTACAGCACAGAAAAAACAGAAAAAAAAACACTTTGGTTGCGCTGACAAAACCTTTAATTGGTAGAAAAATGACCCAGCAAAAGACTTCAGTTGAGCAAACCAAAGATTTTGTACGCCTGACTAAAGAGATTTTGTTGGGTGAACTGAAGCTTTGGTTGGCTCAACTAAAGTCTTTTGCTGGGTCATTTTTCTACCAAAGATTTTGTCAGCGCTACCAAAGTTTATTTTTCTATTTTTTCCGTGAGCCGCGTACACATATGTCACTACTTGTCAACACACAGCTGACGGTTTCGAATTTCATCATCATATTTATGATTTTATGATTCTATTCTATTCTATGAGCGGGCGTATATTTACCATTCTTACAGGGGGAGGGGGGTCTCCACACGCATCTTCCATCGTAGCCGGTTCAAAGTGGGTGTCCCAGTCCGAATTTTGGAACCAGACCGCCTCTGGTGAATTGTCGTAGTTTTAGTTCGTATGAAGTAGAAAGAACTGCTCCCAATTTTCTAATATATTCTATCTCTATTGTTCTGGGCGCATCCAAAACACATATGGATGAGAGAGGGGGTCAAGAGATTAATAATGCAGAATTATGCAGTCGATGTAGAGGACTGTTTTTGTGACTACGTCACAGAAAAATGTTTACATGAAAATACGAATATTTTTGATTTGTTTGGTTTATTTGTTTCATCATGTATATATCTTTTTCTATGAGCAATGGAGTTCGTTTTAGGCATGTAGGTGGACCCTGACCGATAATCCTCGGAATTTTTCCAACGCTATAATTATTTATATTATTATTTTTTATTATTTTTTATTTATTTTATTTTTATTTTCTATTTTTTTTTTATTTGCATGATGGATATGAATTTATCAATTAATTAATTTGAACCTTGGATTTAAAACCAAAAAGTGATTGTCTCGGGCAAGTTTTTCTTTTACTATTGTTTTGATATTAAGGAGATCCCCGGCGAAGCTTGTCCAGATTTCAATCCGATCAATATTCGTCACTAGTTGCTTTTAGGAAAAGTCGTGTTTTTGGCATTATAAATTGAAACCAAAGAGAAAACGCAAAATCCAATGACATCAGCACCTGCGAAATTTTTTTATGGCTATTTTGAGCCCAAAATGAGCAAAGTTGGTTAAGAATTAAAGCCGCGTAAATTATGAAATTCGTTTCGCCATAATAAGCTTTTAGTCGAGTGCTAGTGCTGATATACTATGTCTGTCTACCTCACTCGCACTCATTGAGGCTTATGGGAATTTTTATATTACATAATTTCTGGCTTTATTTTTTAATGTTTTAGCCATAGGCGGGAGTGGGGATTTTTTTGGGGGGGGGGGGGGGGGGGGTCCGAGCAGGCAAAAACCTGATTACTTTTATTTCTTTCTTTGCTTCTTATGCGTTTGATCCCTGATAACTCTGACCATCGATCTCCTTAATGCCTCTTTTTCTCGTACAATCAAGGCAAACTTTCGGGGGAAAACACACATTCTGTACTTAACAACCTTTTTGTTTTTTCTCCTTGCATTCTCCATGAGAGCCGAAATTTTGGGATACGCCGAAATCACACGGCCAACTGGCTAAACCTTTTTATTTCCAAAATTTTCTGGGGGAGGGAGCTTGACACCGTTTACTTCCGTGAAAATTAGCCGAAGACCTGCGAAAACGGACGTTGCACTGTTCCGCGCCGACTGAATCGCCCGATGTTCTTTATTTTTGGAGTGGGAGAAGTAATAGTAGGAGAAGTAGCATCCTGCTACTCAGCACTAAAGCCATCAATCGTCAATTCGTGTAATTAACTGAAATAAGCTGGGGTGGGCCACCTTGAGAGCCGGGCCACCTTAAGAGCCGGGCCACCTTAAGAGCCGGGCCACCTTTGGGTCACCTACCTTACAAAAATTACGATAAACGCATTACAAAATCCACTCCTAAAACTCATAAAATGTTTATAAACGCGAGATCGTAAAGGCGGTGCTAGCCGCCTTTTTCATTGGATTCCCCAACCTCATCAAGTTCTATCCTCAAGAGGCGGTGTTCTCGCGACACTGCACAAGAAGGAGAGGAAGAAGCATGCAATGGGTCTGTTGCATACTTTTGCTACAACAAAATAGAACCTTGATTCTTATGTAAAATTCGGCGAAAATAACGATGCGCACATTAAAAACGTTCAAAATCCACTCATTAACTCAGGAAATCACTTCAATTTCAAACAGCCCGCGCTACACTAGACATTATTTTCACCGATATACTACTACATAGACGTAGAGTATACTATAAGACCCGAGTATTCTCGACGACGCCATGTTCGCTTAGCGAAATCGACCGCGCGGTTAGAAGACAGTTTTGGCGCGTCATTCAAATAAGACGAGACACGCTTCCTTTGTTATGAAAATATGTTGATTAACTCATTTTGCTGTTTAAAAAATACAATCAAGATTAATTTTGCACCAAAAAAATTACTAATAAATACGATACGACTGAAGAAACGCGATTGCTCACTCAATGTTTAAATTCCTGAAATGCTGATTGCCACCATTTTCGATTAGCCTCGGCTCTCTCATATAAGTAGCATTGATCGGGAATACTCGGGTCTTAAAGTATACTCTACGTAGACGGAACCACCGTGCATAAGTGAACAACATTGTAACTACAAAATGATATAATTCTTTTTTAATACGTTAAATAAAAGCTGCATTTGCTGTCTGGTCTTTTCGGTTTATCAAAGATTAAAAAATAATACAAGAAATGTACGCATGTAAACGAAACATTCCAATGTTTGTAAGTTCTGTTCATGTTTACATAAACGAGATGGTTCCATCTATGTAGTTATAAGTCGGTGATATAGTGTCTAGTGTAGCGCGGGTTGTTTGAAATGGAAGGTACTTTCTGAGTTAACCCTTGAGGTGAGCCTAAGGGGGGGTACATTTGTACCCCATGCCAGTTTTTTGACGCCATTTTGTCTAAATTGCTCAAAATTTTTTGGGACTTCATGACATTTTAAGTTAGGGTACTTAGAACACGTCCACCAAATTTCATTAATTTTTATGAATTTTTGTCGATATTATAGAAATTTAAAGTGTTGGGGTACAAATATACCCCCCCCTTCTTCCTGCCAGTTTTAAGTTTGGAACCATCTATTACATTGAATTTCACGGAAATTTTATGTAGATTAAGAATATTAAGTCAGATCATTGAAAAAAAATTGGAAATTTGTCAAAAATGGAAAAATAATATGGTACCTCATTTCATTTTTTCCATTTTTTTTATTTTGACATTTTTTTTAAAAGTAGGTGTAAATTTGGCAACATAGCAAAAATTTACTCAAATTTCACATAAATTACTCTCTTAGGGTACTAAGTACATAATCCATCCATTAAAGTTTCAAAATTATTGATACTGACTGTGCTGCATGAAAATATCTTTGGGGTACAAAAATACCCCCCCCCCCTTAGTCCTTTGTGTTACCGAAATACCTTAGGCTCACAAGGGTTAATGAGTGGATTTTGAAAGTTTTTATTGTGCGCAACGTTCTTTTCGCCGAATTTCACGTTGGAATCAATGTGTCTTATTCCTGTAGCAAAAGTACGCAACGGACCCATTGCCATAAGATCTAGGCGGCATCACGATCTCGCGTTTGAAAGCATTTTATGAATTTCAGAGTCGAACTCGTGACTTTTTAGCTATTTTACTGTCATTTTTGCTGGATTTTACATCAGAATCGCCTAATAATAAACCTGATGGTACCGTTCTAGAATTCATCCCTTTATTGTCTCGATGCAGAAAAGATTATGAATAGCAGCTTTTTCCAATGTACATAGATATACAGTATCACAGGATAATGTAATCTTTTTTGCACGGATGCAGTAAATGGTTGAATTCGAGAACGCTACCAACGAGTGTAGATTAACCCCCTATGGACCAAGCCCGAGTATTCTCGGTTTTCTTCTCTGGTCTATTTCATGTTCTTTCAGTCTCCATTCCGGGTAAACACGATTTCGTAGATGAAAATACGTGTACAAGATAAGGTAACGTCGGACGCCTTCAACTGGTCGTGTAGGCAATTTCAATTCCCCCAAGTACGAATAGTTAACTATACCATTCCCTACACAGTTTACAGTATACATTTGTATGAACGGAAGACTCTTCCGGGAAGAGTGACGTTCTTTTGAAATAACCTCGCCTTCAATTCGTCGTATAGGCAATTCAAACTCCCCCGAATATGAACAGTTAACTACCTTATTCCCCATTGAAACAGAAGAGTGGCGTTCTTTTGAAGTAACCTCGCCTTCAATTCGTCGTATAGGCAATTCAAACTCCCCCGAATATGAACAGTTAACTACCTTATTCCCCATTGAAACAGAAGAGTGGCGTTCTTTTGAAATAACCTCGCCTTCAATTCGTCGTATAGGCAATTCAAACTCCCCCGAATATGAACAGTTAACTACCTTATTCCCCATTGAAACAGAAGAGTGGCGTTCTTTTGAAGTAACCTCGCCTTCAATTCGTCGTATAGGCAATTCAAACTCCCCCGAATATGAACAGTTAACTACCTTATTCCCCATTGAAACAGAAGAGTGGCGTTCTTTTGAAATAACCTCGCCTTCAATTCGTCGTATAGGCAATTCAAACTCCCCGAATATGAACAGTTAACTACCTTATTCCCAATTGAAACAGAAGAGTGGCGTTCTTTTGAAATAACCTCGCTTCAATTCATCGTATAGGCAATTCAAACTCCCCCGAATATGAACAGTTAACTACCTTATTCCCCATTGAAACAGAAGAGTGGCGTTCTTTTGAAATAACCTCGCCTTCAATTCGTCGTATAGGCAATTCAAACTCCCCCGAATATGAACAGTTAACTACCTTATTCCCATTGAAACAGAAGAGTGGCGTTCTTTTGAAGTAACCTCGCCTTCAATTCGTCGTATAGGCAATTCAAACTCCCCCGAATATGAACAGTTAACTACCTTATTCCCCATTGAAACAGAAGAGTGGCGTTCTTTTGAAATAACCTCGCCTTCAATTCGTCGTATAGGCAATTCAAACTCCCCCGAATATGAACAGTTAACTACCTTATTCCCAATTGAAACAGAAGAGTGGCGTTCTTTGAAATAACCTCGCTTCAATTCATCGTATAGGCAATTCAAACTCCCCCGAATATGAACAGTTAACTACCTTATTCCCCATTGAAACAGAAGAGTGGCGTTCTTTTGAAGTAACCTCGCCTTCAATTCGTCGTATAGGCAATTCAAACTCCCCCGAATATGAACAGTTAACTACCTTATTCCCCATTGAAACAGAAGAGTGGCGTTCTTTTGAAGTAACCTCGCCTTCAATTCGCCGTATAGGCAATTCCAACTCCCTCAAGCACGAATAGTTAGCTGTACCTTCTTTTTATAAACGGAAGAGTTAAGTTCTTTTGAACTAACCCGTTCCTTAGAGGGTTAAGTTTGCAACAAGCTCCATTACGATATTCGATTGTTAATGTCGCACCGTTTCGGCTTCATCACGCATGCTAACACTCGCATTCCATGTAGGTGGGACTAATTTCCCTTCCTCCGCCTGATCAATTTTAAATTAGCGTTTTATATAGTCCAAAATTTTAGGAAGAAGGGCCTAGCACATTTTTTTCACAAAAAGCAGGCATGTGTGATATGACACATCGAAAGAAAGCCCTTGATTAACACTTTCAAAAACTTTTGGTTTTCTTTTCTTTTTTTTTTTAATTCAATACTTTGGAGGTGCACAGCGCAGCGGTCAATCAAAAGTCCCCCCTAAAATTTCCAAAAACCACTCTTAATCCACCAAAGGGTGGTTATTAGAAGAAAAAAAAACTCGAAAAGCATGAAAAATTTGCTTTTCCTTCATTGTAATAAATTCCAAAGTCAAAATATACCCTTTCCATAGGGGAACCCTACCCCATACACCCTTACTTGTGATTTTTTTTTTTGTTATAGCCCCCCCCCCCCCCTCCCACCACAAAACCAACAGCTGGTTCTTGAAGGCTGTAAATTGTTTGGGGTCAAAAATACCTACACATGTTTCATCATAGTTTCCTGTTTGCCCAAGTTTGGAGGTTATTTGCACAGGAGGCGCTTTGGAGGCTCAGTAGGCTGATTCTGCTCTTTTGAACGAGACGAGATAGCAGAAATTGATCAATCTCATTGGTTTGAATGGAGTCACATAACAAATTCGAAGACATTAGAGTCATTCATTTCAGATAAAATGGCTCCTTTATCCATCAAATGACTCGTTTATCTGTCAAGTGACGCCATCTAAACCAACAGGATTGGTTGATTCCCGCCATCTCATCTCGTCTCGTCCAAAAGAGCTCAATGAGTCCCGAGGTCCCCCAACTGTTTTAGAAAAGGGTGCAGGATGAGAAAAAACAAAGGTGGTCACTCCTGAAGCTCTTTTTCTTTTACAAGGTAAAGGACTGAAAATTGAAGAATATTGAGAAGCAAAGAAAAACAAAGGTCATTACATTTCGAGCCCCCTCACTTTTGAGCCCATGGACCTAGGCATTTCAGGTGCTCTGAAACACCCAAAATAATATATTTTAGAAAATCGGTGTGAAAGAAAAAAATTGTTTATTACTACAATTTTCGGTTTGAAAACTTTAAGGGAAGGTTGTAAGCAATTTTTTTGTTTGTTTTTTAATTTATTTTCAATTTTTTTAAAAAAAAATTTATTACATTTTGCTCAGCATGTCTTAAGGATTTTTTTCAAACATAACAATAGGGGAATAGGGGTCTAGGGACTTTTGGGCAGGGAAATTTTTGGATATAATTTCCTTTTTTTAAAAAAAAGCCTACCTTAAACTGTTCGAAAAGTTGTAATTATTCAACTTTCGATACAAATAACTCAAGTTCTTTTGCACCAAGAGAGCTCATTTTTGTTTAGAAGGCAGGGAGGGGCGAGTTGTCTTGGCAGAGTTTCCACTAGAGACGACATCAATGGTTCCTTTTAAAAAATGTTCCAGGTATACTCATGAAAAGTATAGCATATTTCACAGCAATTTTTTCTATCAAGACCTACACTTGCATTTGTCTTCAGATCAATTGAATGAATAAAATAATTTTCATTAAATAAAAGTTTTATTTTAAAAATTTTACTACCAGCATTGACAAAATTAGAAAAAGTAAAGTTGATTTTAAAAAGATGAGTGAGAACAAAGAAACGAATAAAACAAAATGATAAAATAAAGCCAGTCAAATTAATTATAGGAAAAACTGAAAAAACAATGGTTTTCAGAGAAAGCACTGCTAAACAAGC
Source organism: Trialeurodes vaporariorum (assembly GCA_011764245.1). NCBI lineage: Eukaryota > Metazoa > Arthropoda > Insecta > Hemiptera > Aleyrodidae > Trialeurodes > Trialeurodes vaporariorum. The sequence goes on along the minus strand of VMOF01000013.1, from coordinate 47,087,595 downwards.
AGCTGACTGCATACTACAAAGCAAATTTCTGCGATTGAATATCATTCACTGTAGTATGATATTCGATGGATTTGCATTTTCTTTTGATGATATTCAATTATTTTGTTGGTCCCACCAGAGACGGTTAAATTCCAACAATTGGAAATATCAAATTCACCTCTGGAGGTGAATTAGATTTCAAATTGCTGCAACCGGTGTCAGAAATCTCATCTTCTCACCTTTCTGTTTCCTTCCGCCAAGATGATTTCGGAAACGACAAACTTATCGAAAAAAGTTTCTTCTACAGACTATGCTTAGAATTCATTTTCCTACAAGACAAATATAATTTTTGCATTGAAAACGCTAATTTTTTGTTTAAAATGGCATTGTCATTCAGAGCTGATTCAGAGGTTATATTTTAGAATATTACTCGCACAGTTTTCATTTTCATCAGGATATCATTAGAAAGTTCATTCTCGACTTTCATTGGCTGGATTTTTCACCGATCAGCGGCATCAGATAGCAATCATCAATCCTTGAAGAGGATGATATTTGATCGCAAAAATTTGCTTACAGTCCGATGGAGATATACAAAGTATACAGTTGTACACATATGGCTGGTGAAGGAAGAAAGGTTATCTTCAAGGAGGCATTCGGATGGAAATAATTTTGAATGACTGGTGATTTCTCCAGAGCCGTAGCCAAGAATTCGTCTTTCTCTCTCTCTGCTCATATGATTCAACATGTTAGAAAAGGACAGAAGTGATGTGATAGATCCTATCTCCGTCCTTCTCTCACACATGTGTTTAAATGGGAAAAGAGAGAAAGAATAATTCCTGGCTACGCCTCCACCCCTATCAAGCTCCCCGCTCCGCACATCAAAATTCGACTTCTTCATATTTTGGAATTAAACCTATCTTAATGGCAACACTATTAACGATAGCACTCCCTCATTGATAGACCGGTTTAATGCGACGTCACAAAAATAACTGGATCCAAACAAATGAAGACTACACAGGAAAGACTTGGTTAGTCACTTAAGGCATTGTCAAAATTTGGCAACCAATTCTTCACTTCATTCTCCATGTGGCTGACTTAAAAAGTGATATGGAAAGTAAACAAAAATTTGGGATTTTGTCTTTCACACCTACGAAAATCTATTAATTTTCTTGTTTTATTTTTGATCTCTTTTTTTGAAAAAAATTGAAATCAGTTGCCAAATTTGACAACACCTGAAGTGACGAACCACGTTCTATCCGCGTAATCTTCAAATGTACTGCCTCACTCACTATCATGCTGTTTCTAATGATTTTCTGATTTCCAATTTCTAACGGGTAAATCTACGAGAAAGAGCAAGACAGAGCATTTCTTTGGATCCAATAAAGATCGAGACGTCATCCGTAAACCTGTCTATTAGTTTGATTGTTAGCAATAAGTTCTCTCCGCCAGTTCTCTGACCAGTTTTGTTGATTCACTTCTTTCTCACAACAAAAATATGTATTCAAATGGCAGTAAATGGAATAGATGATAAACAATAACACTGTCTGACTCATGCCTATAACCAAACAGTGACTTACTTAACCTAAAAACTAACTTAACAAAAGATAATAAAACTAACAATAAGAGACAAAGGAGAGAACAAGAAAGTTAAGTAGTCACGAAAGATAGTAACTTCTAGCTTGCAAAAAATCCAAACTCACCCAAGAAACATAAAGAGAACATTAAAGAGTGAGGGAGAGGGGGGGGGGGGGAGACACATACTGTTCGACTTTAGTAAATTCACAGTTAAAAATTAAACAGTAGGCACTTAGTTGCAAAATTGGGGGGGGGGGTTTGGATATAGCATATTATCACAAATGTATTACAAAGAACATTTACTTTTTGGCAAAAGTAAACCTTGAAGTAGAAGTAAAATTAATATAATATATGACCAAACAAAAATGGAAGTAGGTTAAGCTAAAATCTAGGCGCAAGGCCTCAGAGTTCACATTTGAATAAACGTGACCAACAAATGAGTGACAAACAAATCTGTTACTCCGATCTCAAGAAAGTTCATAAAATGACAAATTCCTTCGAGGGATAGCTCCTCTTAACAGTCCAAGAAGAAAGCTTGCATCAGTAAGTTAACACATTTACTGCTATCGGATTTTTTGGTATAATGCCCCACTGTACCAAGGGTATTTTTTCATTTTTTTCCCCGTTAATTTATTTACGGTTCCCTATTTTTTATGTGATTTGATTTTTTCCCGATATTTAATTTCTGTTTCGTTGGCTTTATAAGCCCGACCCAAGATCCAACGCTGCAGGAAGTCCCGCGGAGTGTCAAGACTATGAGCCCAGCGCTGACGTCAACGTGTTAAAAACTTTTATATTAAGAGAACTAAAATCCCTTGCGGTGAAAGACTGCAGTGTCCCTGTCAAAATTGGCGACTGAGCAAAACTAATTTTCAACAATCATTCAACAACAGGAAAACAGATTCTTACAAGATTTAACAAAAGGACTGATAAAAGCTTTAAAAAATAAAATTGGTTTAGAATAATAGGAAAAAAACAAAATATTTTCAAACTTTCTTAGGGTAGAGGCATCGATGGAATTAAAAAATCTCAAGGAAAAATTTTGTAAACTTAAACCCTCAAATGGGGCTACTGCACACTTTTGCTACAGGCTATTTAAGCGTCGATTCAGATATAAAAACCTATAATTTTATGCAATCTGCCCCTAAACTCATGAAATGCTTTTAAACGCACAACGTGATGGCAGTATTGGACACTGATAATGAGAGGTTCCCATCTTAATTTTGTCACTCTTTTTATGCTGAGAGGAAGATTCGCAGAGTAACTGGTCACCAGAGGGGTGATTATCAGCTGATTAATGGTACGATGACGCCTAGTGACACTGGTGTCAAAGGAAAATAATATTTTACTGACAACTGTTTGATGGAGTGACAATATTCTTAAAGCCCAACACCGCCATGATACAGTTACGTATTTGAAAGCATTTTATGAGTCTAGGATGGATTTGATTGCAATTATTTGGTTCTACCATCGTTATTTTTGGAGGTTTTACATCTCAATCGATCCTTAAATCGACTGCATCAAATGTGTGCGATACCTTTATTTGCCAAAGTTATTATTCAAACTAATCAGTGAAAGGATCCTTCATAGTCCTTATTGAAAACAATAGACAGTGAAGTTTTGTAATTTGTTTTTCATAAATCTTATCTATCTATCAATTTATTATTCAGAGGCTGAGTTCTTACAGCCCAAAAATATCTTAACTCTGCCAGTTTTGTTTACTTCAAGCAACAAACTGAAACTAAAACGAAAAAAAAAAAACTGAAACATTCTATAAACAAATGCATGTACCTCAGTTTGATTAGTATCAACTATCAACTATACCAACTGATGTAAGTTATATTAGTCTCTATATATGAAAGAGTCTCTCCATACGAGGTTCCATCTCTGATTGACTGCTGAAAACTGAAGAAGAAGAAGGGGTCTATGAAGCCTGGAGGCGTGCCTCTTGTTTACATCTTCAAGGAACCATCTTCCCCGCTGCCCAGCTTTTAGGAAACTTTCGGCATTTTTAGCTTAAACTGATGACATTTTCTATTGAAATTGACATAAGTATGTTCAGAACAGAATAAAATTCATGCATTACTCTTCACTGTAAATTAAAACATGTAGTGAAGCTAACAGTAATTGAAGGTTAGATTGACCTTGCGAAGATTACTTACACACGAATACATGTATAAGTAATCTTTGGCAGGAAGATCGTTGGATAATAATGTAAACAAGAGGCGAGCCTCCAGGCTCTTCAGACCCCTTCTTCTTCTTCACTTCTGTTCACGAGTCTTCATACATAGGGACTCTACGCTGATATACTCTAGGAAACAGACAAATTTTGCGCATCAGTTCATGTTCTCTTACTCCCCTTCCATTTTCTAAAAGTTCTACACTTACTCACTGACTTAATTTGAGATTGATGAGCCTTGCTCCGAGGAAAAACCTGAAGACTAAAACTTAAAGACTACTGGATAAAACTTTATAATCAAGGAAGCTTTTGTTCTTTGTCAGACATTTCTTTATCTGAACTTTCACTTTTTTTACTCTTTTTCTTTTTCTTTTTATGATGGTGTTTCTTCTTCTTACTCTTTGAGCTATCGTTATCATCGCCCGAGGCTTTTTCACCACTTTTGGTATCACTGCTTTTCTTCCCTTCCACTTTGGAAGTTCCAGACTTCTCATCATCATTAAATCGAATCGGAGACCGTTTACGTTTTGAAGGTTCTTGGCCCTTTTCTTGATTCTCGCCTGAGATTTCTTTCTTCTCCACCACAGGAGACAATTTCCGCTTTTCTGAATGGTCTCGTTTATGTCTATCAGACAACTCTGATTTCCTTCTCGACTCATCCCTCGATTTAGATCTTGACTTAGATTTACGCGCTCTACTATGCGATCTAGATCTATGACGACTATTATGACTACGTTTGAAGGAACGACTCCTTGATCTAGACTTAGTCCTTGATCTTGAGCGAGTTTTTGACCTTGAACGGTTTCTAGATCTTGACCTGTTTCTAGACCTTGACCTACTTCTTGACCTAGAGTGCTTCGACCTTGATCTTGTTCTACTTCTTGACCTGGAGCGCTTTGATCTTGAGCGAGTTCTAGATCGGGACCTCGAACGCGAACGTGAGCGTCTAGAGTAGGATCTCGATCTGGACCTAGAGTTTCTTGACCTAGACCTTGATCTTCTGTGAGACCTTGAACGACTCCTTGAATACGAGCGACTTCTACTTCTTGACCTTGAATAAGATCTTCTACTGTTACCTTTAACTAGTTTGTTGAAATATTTGTAGTATTCGTTTAAACCCAACATGTACGGGTCCATGAACGGCGGCATGAAACCGCCGCGCATTCTGGGATTCCATCCGTAACCACCACCTCGTCTGTTCTGAAAGTAGCCTCTTTGATAGTTCCCGTCTCGCTGGTTGTACATGTGATCGTTGTTGCGGCCGTCTTGCATACCGCGGCCTCTGCCTCTTCTCGGTACCCACGGTCGTCCTCGATAGTCGTTGTTGTAACCGTCGTGGCCACCTCTACCATCATGGCCACCTCTCCCTGATTCATCAGACAAAACACAAAATTCAAGGTTAAACACAAAACACAAACATGTGAATACAGTGAGTGTTAGAAAGTGACAATTGTGATCTGGATATCAGTTCTAAAGCTTGTGATCTGGATATCAGTTCTAAAACTTGGAAAATTTTAAGTTGATTTTGATGTTATACTTTCCCGAGCGCTTTTTACAATTTTCGATGTAGGTATTAACTTACCACTTTTTCTCAGCAGCTTTTGGATTTGTGTTATTTTCAGGCACGGTCCAGAGGAATGTGCACTTTAATTGAAAGGAATTTAGTCGGCCATCTAACATACAGGCATACGTTGAATCCAACGTACCAAAATTTCCAATTTAATTTTCATTTTTCAAGCGCAATCAACCATTCCATTACTTCCGTTAATATTTTTCACAGATTTTTTGGCTCATGAGGAATAAAAGAGAAATTCTTGAGTAGATATCCACACATGCATTTTCCTTAGAAAAATTAAACCGAGAAAGATGATCTTTAAGCGTTGGATTTGACCCAGGCGTATACGTTGGATGGTCGACAATTTATTCATTAATAGATGCATCTTTTGAAAGAAGCTAAGCGACATTAACTTGCTTTCACACTAAATTGTCAAACTGACAACAAAAGCCAAAAATGGTCATAGACTTCCACAAAATTCCGAGAATTTCTGCATGTTTTAGCAGATTTATGCTGTTATTTCGCAAAGATAGCAAAGATTTAGCTTTTGAGTCTGGAACAACCCGAGTAGGCATTATTCTTTATTTTGCGACTGGCTCTCTATTGCAGTTTAAAACTTTGAATGACTATGGTCTGGTTTCAGGAGTGAAAACAGTAGTATACGCTGACTTACCTCTCCAGTTGTTTTGGGCTAGTTGAGGAGCATTATTGGTTAGGTTCAGCGTTTGCTCATCAGCACTCGGGAGACTGCTTGAGTCCGAGTCTGCAGAGTCGTCACTCAGTCCCGCAAGTTTGATCGATGATTTTCCAGGAGCTAAAATACAGAAATTTGATATAAAGGAACAGTGAGCACTTAAAGACCATCAGAGATTAGACAGAGGTTAAACTAAGCATATTTTATTTAGTGACCTGGGCAAGTCTTTTCATAACTGTATGATCAAATGGGGTGTCTGCACTGGCGCAACCAGGATCTCTTCCATCTCTCTCATTTCCCATTTGAATGTATAAGTAGGAAAAGGACAGAAAGAGGGGGTTTCATCCCATTGTCCACCCTTGTCTAAAATACGTTTCTTAATGGAGAAAAAAGAGAGATGAAGAAACTCT